>JAVJGJ010000032.1:7791967-7815065 GCA_035590215.1 Microhierax caerulescens | reverse complement strand
GGGGAAACGGCCTCAAGCTGCCCCAGGGGAGGTTTAGATGGGATAGTGGGGAAAATGTCTTCCCTGAAAGGGTGGTCGGGTGCTGGAACGGGCTGCCCGGGGAGGTGGTGGAGTCACCATCCCTGGAGGTGTTTAAAAAACATGCATGGATGTGGTGCTCAGGGACATGGTTTAGTGATGGGCTTGGCAGTCCTGGCTTAATGGTTGGACTTGATGATCTCAAAGGTCTTGGTCAACCTCAATGACTCCATGATAAAGCAGCAAGCTGTAGAGTTAAGAAGTAGGTAATACTCCAATAAATCATCTACTTCAAAAAAATTAGATTAGACTTGCATTATCTCAGGTGTCCTTGTTACCATGACAATATAAATATACTATTAATGGTTCTCATACCATTAAGCTGTTTATCCTACAGTTTAAACTGAAGAATTAGCAACAAATCCCATTTCTCCTACTCACATGTGTACAGCACAGTTATGTTTGCATCTTCATCACTGGGGAGGCAGGGAACAGTCATTATTGTACCATACATGCTGTCACAGCAATCAATTAACACACCAGATAACGCTGCTGGAAGCAGTCCCTCTGACCAATAGTAGAAATAACAGAAATAAACATGAAGAACATCTTTGACCTGGTAATGCTACTGTGCAGAGTCCAAAACCAGAATAAGCCCTAAAAACACACACTAGCAGCTGAAACAACATATTTCATTGCCATCTCATGTCAAAATTAGAAAAAGTTCAATTCACAAGCACTTAAGAACATAGGTACTATAACCAGGTGGGCATAAAGGCAGCAGACTTAAAGCCTTTCTTAGGGCTCACTCTGCCAATCCCATAAGCCTAAATTTCACTAGTTAAACAGAAGGGAAATAATAGGGATGATGTTAAAGCATTGTCCACACTACAAAACATCCAAGAACCATTTTTTTGGCTACACTCACTTCAGAGCCTCCTAAATAATGCTTCTTCCCTTCACAAAGCAACAAACATGATTTGAGCCTTGACCATATTTACTGAAATTCACGTGGGAAACCTGCTTTCATTTTATTTTTTTAAACACCAACAAGTGAGAGGTGCTGACTCCTCTCTGTTCTTCAGCCCACGTAACAGTTTGCAGAACATCAGAACACCAGCCTGAAGAACAAAACCCATGTGAAAGGGAGGAGGGAGGATGAGATCAAATATAATCTCTAAAACTGTATTTTAGCTCTTTCCATCATTAAAACAGTGCTGGTAGGAATTGTAGCACAGCCTGCCATTGCAGTACATTAGCTGTTAAGGTTATGTATTTAGAGAGTTATTGGTTTAATTCAACCACTTCCTTGCTGTCCACTACCTGCTTGTGGTTTATGCATCTTAATTATTCTGGAGACTTTTGAGATCTCTACTTTTTAATAACCTTCTGTCACATTCTCAGTTATTAAAACACTCAGAGAACAGCTTAGGTTTTGGGCATATGTTACATAAGACAGATAACAAAGACAACGCACAAGGTAACTGCCCATTTTCAGCATAAAGACACTACTTCTCACAGCCAAACAATATTGCTCAGGTGGTTGAAACTGTTCCCTGTCTCCTTCCTTCCAATCTTTTGTTTTTAAATCAGTGATAAGGGCAGAAGTATGGTAATATCTTCATGTCCAAGCTTTTCCAGAAGTGCCCAAAACTAGTTTCTTAAGAATGGATTGTGAAAGTACAGGTCAGAAAAATGACAGTAGTTTAATGAAAGCTTAAACCAAAAATAAAGTTACATAATTGTAAAAGATGCAGACAGAACAGCTGAAGGGTGTCATATTAATAGCCAATATCTGAGACGTCAGCTTAGTTTTCCAGTAGTAACTGTTTGGGTTATAAAAATATATTCTAACCTTTAAGAAGGACAGCCACTGATGTAAATTATTTCATAATGTTACAGAAAGCACGTTAGCTTCTTGTGATACCAAGTTTTATATGATAAAGTAAAACCCATATACAATGCACACAGAGATGTAAGCAGATGCATTTGCAAGCACACTGTCTTTCTGCAGACAGCCCACGTGGAAGAGCAGCTTCAGGAAATACCAGTTCAGGCAAGACACAAGTATTTGTGAAACCCAACTCAAGACAAATGGTGAGCCTACATCACTTCCAATACTTTCCAACACTATATTGGCAGAGTTTTATAAAGCGATAATTCATCATATCATATATGCATAATAAAGAAGATGATTATTGAATTGTGGAAGAAAGCCACAAGCAAAGAGGTGGACAACAGTCTAGTCATTCTAAGAATTATAGATTGTATATTCATATATAGCGTGACTATGCAAGATAAACTTTTTTAAAAGCACTTTGTCTCTACCTTCATCCATAATGCATCCAAATACTTTCTTCAAAAAAAGCAAGGGTTACATACAGATGCATACATACATCTCTCCTTCTCAACCCCTAAAATAATGCAGAAAATAGAGGTACCTGCTGCAGACTCTCCGTAGTTAAATTATTTGCATGTAGTTTCATGTTTTAAAACCAAATGCTGCACTTCCAATAACCACACAAAATACAAATATCTTCAAACACAACAGGACAGATCAAGAACTTTACCAAAACTAACTATGAATTGGTTGAAATCCTAAATTTTCAGATATTATAGCACACAATACAGAACACATTCACATCAGCAGAGAGAAAGGAACCACCTGACTATTAGGAGACCAAAACCACCAGGTTTTAAAGCTAGGTTTAATTTCATGCTGTAGCCAGGAATACTGAATCCAACCTAAAGAAATCAGTCTCTGCATTTCTTCTGTATTTCCAAAAAAACAATACTGCTCCCTCTCTACCCCTTCATGAAGGAAAGCTGTGACCCTACTCCATGAGTACCAGGGAGACAGCTGGAAAGCTGCCTGGGCACTCTGCAGGGAATTATGCAAGTGCGTGTGCTAACGAGCCCTTGTCATGGGAGCAGCTTTCTGTCAGCATGGGAAAAGCACACCTGGAGACGAAGATCCAAATATTTCAAAAAAACTATTTAAAAAAAAAAAAAGCTTCTCCATGCTAGCAATACTGTTTCCAAGGTTATGGCTGGCAGTATTGTAAAATGTAGATGTAATTAACTATCTTCACATATTATACAAGAAAAATTAGAGATTGCTTTTTCAGTCATTCAAGGTCTGAAGTAGTATTTTGGATTTATTAAATTACCTTTCCTGTACGTGCAGCCCTATGTAGGTACACAGAAGGTATTTCCAACACAGCTGGACAAAGACCTTTGCAACACCTTTTGCAGGTTACCAGATAAAATTTCTCCCACACAACAGAACTGGATACCTTCAGAAAAACATTAACTCCATTTTCTCATGGTACCCCGTGCTCCAGCACAAAGTAACCAAGCAGTAAGTTCTCAGTGCTTTCATCTTTCAAGTGGCTTTACAGAGCAGAGGGACGGAGATGCATATGTGATTATAGACTGCTCTTCATGGAAACAAGTAAAGGGGACCTGTGTTTCAGCTCAGGCAAGACAGCGAACAAAATACCTCCAGACAAACTTTTGTTCCTAAAGTAGTTCAGAAGGTAGCACAGGCACATCTCACCCACCACCAGCAACTGGGACAATTGATAAAGAGGAGGGAAGTTTCTGATGCACAACAAAAGCATCTGCCCCAAACCTTCATTAAAAGTCAATGGGATTTCAGCTCCAGATTCTTATTATGGCTTTTGAAAGTTTCCCTTTTGTCGTTCCACTGCAAACCACAGAAGAAAGTAAAAGCATTTCTGTTTGAGACAGGCAGCAGCCATTTCAGTTAAGGCTGACCAGGAAAAGCGCGAGTTTCTTCTGCCTTGACCTGGGGTTTCTCTATTTGTGCACTATTGATCAGCCAACGGGTAATAACCAAATTATAGCAAAGCCGACAGCTGCAATCAATCTGTTCTCAGATACAACCATGACCTCTCTTGCAACCTGCAACCTGGAAGTCGGGGGATTTTTTCATCATGAAGCAGTAGATACTTATTTGATCGAGTGCTGGTATGAAACATGAAAAGCATATTTACTGCTTACCAGTAGTAAACAAAACCCCTCCACTTTATGTCTCATTGTGAAATACTCAGTATTTACATGGATGTACTCTGTAATAAAAATCATCATGTATGCATACATAATATCACCCAAAAATTACCTTTTGATATGCAAGGACTTGAAGTTGAAGAGTTTTATTTACAAAAGATGACATGTAATTTAAACACTAGTTACTGTTCTGGCAGCATTGGAAGGCCCGTCTCCTTTATAACCATAATTTAATCTTAAAATTAAAAAAAGCCAAACAAAATTATAGAACCCCAGCTTACAGTTTCATTTCAAAAGTCTTTTATTTCCTGTCTGTCCCTGGTAGCCTTCAAAAACCCTAAATAAACCCCAAAGCAAACAGGATAGCCATTAGAAACATTAGCGCCTTCATAAACAGATATTTACAGTCATTTTAATTGTTCCATGATAAACAATAAAGACCCTCTAGTTTAGAAAAGGAGATTTTGTAGCTTTTTCTACCAAATTTCAATGTTAGAAAACAAGATCAAATAACTGGTGGGCAGTAGAAACCAATCCCCACAAGCACACTGAGGAACAAGTCATCCAGGACAACATAACAAGTTAATCCATGATTTCTTTGATTTGTTTGCTTTTTCAGGGGCCTGTGGGTTTCAGTGATTAACATAAGGTTTCTAGGTGGTGTTTGCAGCTCAGATGGGCAAGTGCAGTTTGTCACAGAGCACTTTTGAAACCGAATTTGAAAGAAAAAAAATAATAGCCAGCAATCCACAGAACTTTGCACGAAAATACTCTAGTCTTAACTGTGTTACGCACACAGAAACAACGTAATACTTTCTCCTACATACTCTGCTCTAGACTAAAATGCTGTGGTAAAACAATACGTGTGTATGTGGATGCCCATACCTATTTTAAAGGTTATTGCTTATTAATGCACCCAACAGCAAATCCCCAACAGATACTACATCCAGATCACTCGGAGCCGCCTGGATATTCTTGTTTCTAGGAATACAGCGCACTGCTCGATACCCCTGCCTTGGCTGGCTTGACCTACTGGAGTGCATATGTATAAACTTACATGCCACTCCACGGCATCCCAAATAGCTATGTGTTGCTGAAATAACTGAACCGTCAGTCACTGAAAGGCAACTTGTGAAGATAAAAGGAAAAAAAAAATATTTAGAGAAGGTGGACTTAGCTTATGACATTTATTCCTACAAGGGAAGAATGGCCTCAGACATCAGCGCTATTTGAAATAAATACAGCAAAAGCATTTCCTCTGTATTTTATGCAAAACTGAACTTCTTCCTGATGACAGGGGCATGAGGGGAAATGAGTCCATCCTGAGAAGCCTGATAGGTTTAGGTTTTAAGAGCAAGAGATACCTACTCTGTAATACTATTAAGAGGAAGAAATGCCTTACCAGGTAAGGCTAATGGTTTGTGTAACCCAGGATTTTCTCCCTGATGGGAGCAACAGCAGACATGTCAGTCTGGCAACTACCTGTGGTCCCTGCATTCCCCCTGCATCCATAACCGCTCCATTAAGGATGTTAAAGCATACATTTATGTCCAGTCCTTTTACTGTCCATTTATGACCTGTTGACTATGAATTTGTCTAATCACTTTTACAATAAGAAGATTTAGAGGTTGAGAAAAATAACTCAAACACTGAAGCTACCTCTGTTCTGAAAGGATAAGGGCAGCTAGCCCTCCTTCCCACACAGAGGGAGATGGCCAAAACAGGAGTTTGGTAAAAAGCTGGTCCAGAAATTTTACAGCAATAGCAGCAAACAATTTAAAATACATTTTTCATTAATAAAGCTAGCATTTAGAGGCTGCTGCTCAATGCTAGAGCCCAGGTTCCCCAGATCCACAAATACAGACAGAACAGTGCCTTTCTCCAGCAAAGGCAAGGTGAGCACCAAACAGACACGCAAGAACTACCATGGCCAAGCAGTACAGTAAACTGTAAATACAGCATTCAGTCTAATATGCTTATAACATAACTTTTTTATTGGGAATAAATAGTTCTAAGATTCTTTTATCAGAAGATGAAGTACAGCAATTGCACTTCCTCTCTTTTCTCAATGCACTGAGCATAAGTTTCTTTTTCTCTTTTTAATAAAAAGGTTTTGTTAGTTTTTAACATTACACATTGACCACTCTGTAGTCATCTCCATGGAAGTTCCACAAACTGACATCCTGGTCAGACGGGTTGACTTCCTCACTGTTTGAGGCAATGAATTGCTAAACCCCAGCTTAGCGAGCACCTGCTATAACTACAAGCTCTCCAGATCCCACGGGATTCGTTAGTGTCGCTTCAGATTGCCATTCAAGTCTGGTTAAATAAGTCCCCTCTGTGTAGTTGCTGTTGAAAGCTTGTTGTTGTGAACAGTTACAGCTATATGAACTTGCTGTAAGGGTAAGCTCTATAACAACAAAAAAAAAAAAAAATCACAGGAAAAGAAACAGTGTTCTTTCATAACTGTGCTTAAACTTCATTACTAAAATTATACATAGACGCTACAAAGTCAAAGCAAGTCTTACACAACCTGTTTGATCTCACCTGTTTACAATTTTCATATATGAAAAATATCTTGGCAACATAGTTAATAGCCATAAAAATGCCTCTCTGCAACCTGCAATATCCTTTTACTTTTTTATTCTTTTGCTTCCCAAGACTAACACACAAAGTCAATTTAACTCAGTATCTTTAATGAAATATCAGGGTTGAGACATCCAAAAGTACAGAAAGACAACTGACACGCAACCCCAACTCATGCTTTCAAACCCCTCTCCTCAATGGTCCTCATTATATTCATTGTACATTAATATCACATAGCAATATATAAATATATGTATAGACACACACAGAGCATACCTAGATGTACCACTTCAAAGCCACTCAGGTGAAATAAAGGGAGGAATAAAAAGAACCCAAATTAATTTGCAAGGGCAAATTATTAATTATCCCAGTTGGAAATTAGCCAGTCAAACCTGACATCTAAATTTTATGTTAAGTCTACAGTAGAGCTAGGTAAAATTTTAGAGGTAAAAGTTTATTTTTTATAAGTATATGGTATATACAAGTGAAATAAATCCAGTATTTCAGCAGGTAGCTCTGGCTGGTATCAGCCTCTTTATTCCGTGTCTTCTCAGATCTTTTTCCTCACCACGTACAAACAGATTCAGCCACATTTAATAAATTATTATTTTATTATTATTATCAACATGATTTTTTTGTTTTTCGTTTTGGAGGTAAAACATTTGGACTAATAAGTAATGCAAACAAATTAACTTTAAGATAGTTCTTCAGGCAAAGACATAAATTTCACCCAGATATTGTCCCAGGAGCATTTCTGAGCCCTACTATGATGAAAGAAAAAAAAAAAAACCCAACAACAACAAACCACCACTGCTTAAATTTTACATCTCCTCCAAAAAAAAAAAAAAAAAAAAAAATCATAAAAGAATGACCTGCTTGGCTATATTTTTTCCAACACATGTGTGGGCACATGTGTGCGTGGATGTATAACTGAAGCAGCTTCCAAACATTCATGCTGTTTTGTGTCAGAAAAAGCCAGAATTGGGTATGTAAATGCAGCAAGTTTGACACTGGAAAACACATTTTCAAACTTTCCACCTCCAAACTACAAAATGCAAGATTCCAAAAATTCAGGTTTATCACACTGAGATCAGATCGTGAGTATATACACACACCTACTTTCACATCAGTGCGCATGCCATACCAAAAAATTCAGTAATCCCAACTCCATTCTTTTTAACCATTTAAGATATTCAGGCACATATGTATGATGTATCCTCATTTATATATAGTGTTACCCCCTACAGAGATTCTCAGGAAAACCTACTACTGACAGCAAGTATAGGCACTCCATTCTTGAAAGTGCCATAAGTATTTTTTGAATGATTACGTATCAGTATAAGAATACATTTATCATAGTTTAAAAAAAAAAATAAAAATCCAGAGTTTCAAGATGGTTATGTCACTTAAATCTTAGCATACACATGACGATCTTCATGACCAACAGCTCATTCAACAGAATTTCTGAGGTCCAATGTATTTGGAATATGACATTTGAAAAATCAAGAATATTTTAGAAAATTTAGTATTCTACCAAACTTTACATTCTAGGAACCTGCATTTTTTCCTCCTGAATCTTGTACAGCTTTTTTAAATACATAGAATGACCTAAAGCAGTTTTTCTAAAACAGATTAGTTTTACAGCCACCTCCTGATGAAGTTTCTTCATAAGAATTCCTCCCCACAAACAAAAAAAAGTAGAAGACAGGCATAGACAAACAGACCAATCAATACGGCTAATGAGACAGGTAACTCCATTTTGTGGCCAGAATATTCCACCTGACAGGCTAAAATAGACATATGCAAAGGTAAATGTACATCCAAAAACTAGAAGGTTCTTGGAGCTCTTTTTATTATTAAGACAGCTGCAAACACGGAGCTGTTAGCTTTACTGATTGAGGAAAAGATTCATTTATTTCAAGTAGCAGCTAAGCAACCTTTGACCACTGTAAGACCTGACAACTTTAATTAGTTTTAGCTTAAAATGGAACCAAACTTGGCTTTGGCATCTCTCCAAATAATTTTATCCCAGACTGCTCTCTTTGCTAGCGGAGCATTGCAGTATAATTACTTTAATCTCTTCATAGACATGTTCCATTTGCTACCTTTCCAAGGAAATTTACAGCCTTAACATATAGCTCAAAAATAGTAAAAAAAAAAAAATAAACTATTTCCTACAATAGTGAAGCAAAAATTATCAAGAAGCATTCATCCTTTACTGGCCTGAAAAGAGAACTTTTACTTTTTGAAAGTTGGCGTACCAAGCCTATATTCATCACTTTCAATTAAAGACACCGGACAAAACAGCTCCACGCATTCTATGCACAATGAAGCTGCTAGACTTGTTTGTAGGGTTAGGGTTTCTTTTTTTCCCCACAGGTTTAGCTTGTATCATTCTAGACAAGCAAATGACCATCTGGCACAAATTCCAGACATATTAGCAGCCATAACTATTTCCAGATTAAATAACGTTATCACATTGCCATAAAACACTAACACCACTTAAAGATTCTGCCAGTCTGATCTGGCTGCTTCATCCACATTCTCAACAGGGACAGAAAATAGCTGGACAACCTATTTATGCATAAAGTCAAAGTTACCAGGGAGGGCAGGAAAGGGGACCCTTCAGCAGGGTTTTCCTAGCTATCATAACCCATGCTCGCATTTCCTGCAGTTTTCTGTTGAATGGCACAAAATGACCTGCCCACTTCACAGAATGAGTTACAAAATTAATACTGGAGCATGCGACAGCCCATGCAGCTGCAAGTGAAATGGAAGAGGTTGCCCTGACAGTAGCCTGGTGTTAGTAACTGCTGGTAATCCTCTTGCATATATGGGGGTGCTCTGATAAGACTTTGCCCTTGTATTAGACTACCTTCCAGTAGAGCATTAAGCATACTAGAAGTTTATCATTTGTTCCATTCTTTGCAGAACATATAGGTATAGAAATGTATACGTAACAGCACTTTTTCTTAGCAGGGTTTTGGTTCCGGAAAATCTTAACTTTAGAAATACACATTTACTTCCATGGAAGACAGGTTAATCTCACACTTTAGATAGAAGGCAATTGTCCTACGTTTCTATATGAAGGCCTGTTCCTATAAGAACTGCTCCCTGCACAGCTGAGCTTTTATTCTCATGGCAGAAACTCACAGTATGCCCGCAGAGGAGAATTGTCAGCCGTGATCTTCATCCAAGAAGAAGAGAAGACATTATGGATTTCCCACTATATTTCAGAGTGCAATTTTCATCAGAGGATGAACTTAATTAAAATAAGACAGGACAGCAGAAGTAATAAAAAATCTTTTAATTACATTTCTACATTTTTGGATTTGTCCTCAAGCTAGACATCCAGACTGCCTCAGCCTTCACCAAAAATACAAAAAGAATTCAACTGCACAAAGTTTTCCTGACCAAGCAGAAAAGCACTGAGTATCAAAAAAAAAAAACCAAACGTACTACTTTCAATTTGTGCATCTCTATCAAAGAATAATCTGCAGGAACATGGAAAACTGACCACACTTATTCTAAAAAGGCAGAACTAAAACTTTTTGATAAAGAAAATTAATAAATTTCCAAAGCACTGTACACACCATGTGCTTTCTTCCATATACAGCCCTACACAGCAGGTCTGCGTTTTCTTCCCCACGTTTACCAGCACAAAGCTCAAAAGCCCACCTCCATAAACATTACTACACAGTGCTTATAAACAATTTAATTAAATGCTGTTGATACCAGCTCTTTATAAGCCATCAGCATGTCAACCTCGTATGGGCTCCTTATTCCACAAAATAAAGGTGGCTGTATGGACATTCTAAGGCTTAACGACACGATGCTCTCCTGGGGCACCCAGGTACCAAGCTAACAAGCCACTAGGTCATTCATTGGCAGGCAAGCAGGGTGCAACACACAGAAAACAAGGGAAATCGCTCAAGTTGCCCAGGCGACAGCAAAGTGATGAAAACTTCACGGTGGCCCAGTGGCAGGGAAAGCAGTGGGGTGACCTGGCAGCCAGCCCCGGCCATGCAGGGCTGGGCTCGCAGCACACTCTAGCGACCCAAAGCCTCCACGAGAACTACACAAATCCAGCGCGGCACTCGCCACAAAACAAAAAAAAAAAAAAAAAAACGCGATTTGAACCCTGCCTCCATTTATAAAACATTTGGTGCTTGTTAGGAAGCAAAGGATAGACCGGCGTTGGTCTGGGATCACCAACCTTTTGCTCTCCATATAACATGAAGGCAGCTGTGGTTATTATACAGCTTGCCATTTCTGTGGATCAGATTTAAGCGCTGATAGTTAATCATTTGCAAGGTATGGCTTTGCACTTTGTCTTGCTGGCTGAAAACACACGTGCAGCTGACAACAGCGCAGTACCTGGGTGCAGAAGCCACAGCAGCATATGCAGCATATCAGCCCCTGCAGGACTGCACCAGGACACTTCCCCCACAAAACCCCCAGGTTTAAGAAATCTTTGCACACCATGGCATCTTCTTGCACAGCTTCTAGGCTACGAGTGCAGTCTGATCTGTAAAATGTAACTGAAAATCAGCAGCTTTTTAACAGGTGCTTAGTAGCAGTCTACTGTACTGCATTGTAGCAGTCTGTTTGCAAAACCAAAATTAACTAAAACTACAGGCTACTTCTCTCCCCCACCCCACTTAAACATTTCGCAATTACCTTGCACATACTATCAACAAAAACTATTTATGTATGGCCACAAGCGGAACTGCTTCACTAAGATTGGAAAGGTGAAAGAAATTTCACTGATATTTTCATGCACTTGCCCAGGACAGCCCTGGGTTGGTAGTTCCCCAGGTAGGAGTTCAAGCACACAGCCGTACCCCCATTCAGAGTAAATTGCTTGTGTTTCTTATTGCTGAGAAGCTTCCAAGTTGCTTAGAATTACAGCCCCAACACACAACACCCTGGTCAAGTGACCTTCTCCCACTCCCTCCTTTAGCACATCTAAATGTTCCTTCATCTTCAAGTTGAAAGCATCCATTTCTTCACATCCTACAGTCTTATTGATCAAACTTCACAATCTGTAGGCGTCATCTTAATCATTAAGAGTGAGGTCCATGGAGCTGCAAGATAAACCTCAATAATTCAAAGCCACTAACAATTTCTTCTGTGTGGGCCCACCTGTATTTCAGTGCCAATTCCCTTCTTCCACTAATTCGATAGCACTTGTTTTATTTCTTCCTTTTCTCTGTTTTCCTTTGTTTGCTGTGCCTTTGTTTCTCCTTCTCTTGCTTCAATTTCTTCAAATGTGTTTTCTTTGAAGAAGCTTTTACAATCATTCAGCCATGTCTACAGTTGTTGTTCTTACTCTTAGTGCAAGCATGAATTATCGGCAAATCCAAAGCCACTTATATATGCATACGCACATCACACACGAACACACAATTTCTGCTACACTTCTCATAATGACTCTGCAGAACAGTTACCATTACACCCAGACACACAGCAGTGCATCTGGTACACCTGGTGTTACGATATAAGTGAGGAATAGATGTTTAAAAAAAAAAAAAAAATAATTCTGGAGAGTTTAAGTTTCAGACTGTTAAGAACATCATGACTACAGCAAGTACTTACAATGGATCATTGTACTTACTAATGAACAAAGCCTGTTGAAACACTAAACTACATGATTATTGCTTAATTTCTAGATGTGGATACACCTCATTGCCTCTCTGTACAGACTACACTTTGAAGCTGAAATAATGAACTGCAGTGATTAGAGAGCAGCTTTTAAAGAGAAAAAAAAGACTTAGTACCTTTTTATTAAATGGGGGGGGCGCGCGCGCAACACAGGGGACGACATGACACGACTTCAATAAGAAATAGCCCTTTAACACATCATTTTTCAAGACTTGTGTATGTCCTTTAATTATGTACAAACAATCCTTCCAAACCAAACTATGCCTATGCTAGAATTCAAGAACTTGTACAGCTTTTTCCAGGTTCAAGGTTTAAACTCCAATCTATCTAGTGACACAACTGCCTTATTTTAAATCAACATTTTCATAGAACTTGCAACCTATTGTATACAATACAGGTATTAAACTTCAGAAGAACAACGTGTTAGTACCAAAGAGTTACAGAAGCATTCCAAAAAGCAAACATTTTGGACAAAGGATAAGAAAGATGCTTTGGAAGTACCAGATTCAGGTTTCCAATTTTTAAGGTGAATAGTTCACATGACTTGGCAACAGAAAACCTATATCCATTAACACATTAGCTTCTCCCAGAAAGGTTTTCAGAAGGAAAAAAAAAAGCCAGCCACCAGTTGCATCAATATTAAAAAAAAAAAAAATTATAAAATCCATAAACTATCTCTCCTAACAACATCTTTCCATACCCTTCTCCCATCAGCTATCTTCACACACGCATGAATGTTACATTGCAGGAAACTAAGTTATGATAATCTTCATAAAAAGAAAAAAGCATTTAAAAGAAAATATAATTGAAACTTCCATAGTATAACAACAGCACTTACTTTCACATGTGCACCACTGAAGTTTTTTTATACATATAAACTAAATAAACAATTAAACGATAAAACTGAAGTTTTTTTAATACATGTAACCTCAATCTTTTTAAGAATTAGCCCACTGAGGGATAACTGGACCAGTTTTTACAGAAGTTGAATTAAGGCCTAGTTCAGCAACTGATTTTATTTCCAGTTTTATGCACATTTTCTTTCTTCCCTAATTCATAGATTCATTTTATGCACTCATAAGAGGTATATTGCAAGGGAACAGAATTCAGGATCATAACGTAAAACTCTTCATTCTCACCAATTATACAGGATTTAGCTTCAATATTTGTACAATGCCAAGCAGACTGTTGATGGTACAGACTATTTACTTAGCTAGTCAGGAACAAACACTTAAAACTGCAGCTAAATTAAATTTTAAAAAAATCAAAATGCAAAGAGTGCAAATGCACACACATATTACATGTTGCAGTACAGGCACTGAGAATTACTACGTTAAAAATGTATAAACATCAAGTAGAAAGATACTGTGTCTAAAGAACATCAGAACCCCAAGTGAAAAAGTGTAAGCCAATTCATAAACCAATTTCACCACAACCAGAAAGAACCCAAAATCCCCCTTCTTAATGTTAAATCATCCTCTGTTTCACCAGACTAACTCCAAATTTGCAGCACTGTATTCGTGCCAGGATTGAAGAAAAATTAGACCCAAGGTAGAACAGGAAAATATTAACCAAATAATGTATTTAGCAAGACTATGTAACATAGTATTGTTTAACAAAAAAAAAAAACAACCAACAAACAAACAAACAAAAAAAACACCACATCAAAGCCAAAGCAATATGTCTAGCAGGAGGAATGTTGCATTTGGCCAGGGAATTTAAAGGACAATCCCTTAGTCCAGTTAGAGACCATGTTGGGCAAGAGAGAAACTAGTTAGTTTGCACAGATCTGAAGTGCCTGTCCCCTTTTCCTAAAGCCCTGGATCTTGAGGCCATGTCCTTCCCCCACTCCCACAAGCAGGTCCTTAGCTAGAACTCCAGGCCCCCCAGCTCAGGGCTGGATCCTTTCCTGCTGAGAAGTGGTATTTTACCGTCTTCTGCACCAAACTCAATGCCTGCTTGCCTTGATTCCTCCTCACCTTAAACAACAAAAAAGGGAAAACAAATTCACGAGTAAGAAGTCCAGCAAGGGTGTCAATGCGACTGGGAAATGTAATCCACATTCCAAGCCCGGAAGAGGTCTGCAATTCATTCAAAGCAGAAGGGTAAGCTTTTCACTTCATATCTTGGCTAAAAAAGGAACATGTCCTAGCTTAGCTCCATCATGCCTGCACCAGCAAATTGACTTAATTGTCAGCAGGAGATTATGAAATATGAAGTGACTCTAGCAGCGCTCAGGGGAGACTCCCGAGGCATGGTGCCTATAGCAAAGACACCAAAGAGCCATCCATCTCACTCTCACCCCCAGGCAAAGCAGAACAGCCTTGGATATCTAAGAGGCCAACAAGAAATAAGAACAAAACTTGGCTTTCCTGGGCAATTAGTACTGGCCCAAATAAGATAAAGTGGTTTTAAATAGATCAGCACAGCTTCCCTGGCTGCTGGTGCCCATGGCTGCTGAAACCAAAGGCTAAAGCTCATGACTTGAGACACCAATTTGCAATTATGAGGCTACATCTGATAAAAGCTCACAGGGGCCTTTCCAAGCCAACACCATGCATGCTTCCCCTCTCACAGCCTCCTCCCTGAGAAGGTTAAGGTGGGAAGGGAAGAAAGCAAGACTCCAGTCAACACAAGCTGCTCTGTTGGGCACTAGCACTAGAGCATGGGAGAGAACGGGAAGGCAACAGAGATACTGCTAAGCTGCACTTCTGGCTCAACTCCTATTTTCAGTCTGACAGTGCCAACACGGATGAAGAGGAGAAGCCAGATGTAGCTGAACCCCTGGGACACAGGCATTAAGAAAAAAAAAAGTAGGTATCTGAAACCTTATGTTATGTCTTTGACAAGGGTATACAATGGAGAGAAATATTCCCATCTGAAAACAACCCTAGTGCCATCTGTCAGGGGACTCGCTTTGAATTTAAGAAACAGTTTTTATGTCTAATCTACGAGTGGTGTTGGGGACTAGTCTGAACTAGAGCTGCAGCCTCACAAGCTGTAAACTCCAGACCTAAAGAGCCTTTGGGCTCTAAGCCCTATGAAAACACCAAGTTTGGGCCTCCTAAGCAGGTTCAGGTTTGATAGAAAGGAGGTACAAAGTCGAGAAATCACTCTGTGGTGCAGCATCCCTAATGCTGATCACTTAGCTCTCCGAAATGCTGGGGTTTGTCATCCAGTAGTGAGGGGAAAAAAAATAATGAAAAAATAAACTATAATTAGCTGGGTCATGGCCAAGATTAGAACTGCTGGTAGGCAAAGCTCTGCTGTTACACAAGGCAAAAATCATCTGGCCTCCAGCATTTGGAGATGCCTTCATCCAAGGGATCAAAGGAAATGTTAGAACTGCTGTATTTGTTCTGGTCCACCCTTCCCCCAGGATAGATTCAGCTGTTTTATTTTTTTTTAAGGTAATAGACAACCTAAAATGAGAATTGTCACAGAATCTCAGAAATAAAAAGCTATGCATAAATTCTTGATTTCTGATACTTTTCCCAATATAGTTTAGTGAACTCTGCAAGTAAAATCCACCTTTTTTCACTGACTGGCTATTCTGGAAGTCATTGTAAAATTTCATTTTCATTTCACAAAGAGCAGTATCAGGACTCATATTTGCAGATATTCAGAACTAGTCAAGTAGTGACCTGGACCACACTATTCAATGCAAACACCTCCAAGAAGAGTGAAACAGACAGGATAAAAAAAAAAAAAGTTTCTCTGAAACAGGCTATACACCACAAATTCTTAGAAATGGAAAGGAAGCAGGTTGCCAGTTAATATTATGTAGCATATCAAGTCACTGGGAAGACTTACATTCCTTCATAACCTGGGTTGATAAGAGTTGAAAGCAATACCATCTCTTTCTTAAACAAGAAATTATTTCACATGACACAAGAGTACCATTCTCTTGCAAAAGCAATATGGTTCACACTTTAAACTTAAAAGCATTTCTTACATGCATTTGCAATGCAAAACGTTCTAAATACAAATCAAATATAGCTTGCAGAACCATCTTTTTTAGACAACCTACAACTAGGCATACCAGATATTAACTATTGCCATTTATTACTCTACAGGAGCTAACTTTAAAGCATAAAATGAAGGTGCTACAGAAACATACTTAAGTGATTCATGTTCTACACCAGATTAAAGTTACTGCAGCATAGACACCCAAGTGCCAAAAGAGAGAAGCAGCAGTAATCCTAAGAAGTTTTCTGAATCAGTGTTTTTCCACAAAGTTCAACTACTCAAACACAAAAGGTAATAAAAGCCCCAGGCTTCAAGCCATCACTGCTGAAACCATCTGAGAACAAGGGCCGTTACAACACAGCTCCTACAAGGGCCAAGTAATCTCTTCTTTATGAGACTGCCTGCCCTCCAGCACAGCTCAGGGGAGAAGTTGCAAAGCTCCACATAGCTCCTCTGCAGCCATGGGGCCAGTATTTGGGACAGGGTACCCCAAAGGAGAAAGGAACAGTACCACCCATCTCTCCTCTTGGCCATTCAAGCACATTGTGCCAGTGACCATCAGGCAGGAGATAGAAAATTTAATCTTGAATGTTCTTGTCACCTCTCAGTGAATCAAAGATAGACGGGCCCAGTGGTAGCTCATCACTCCACTGTTGTGAAGGTGGCATATAGGGCACTGCAGCCTCTTCAGTACTAGAATTCCCACATACAACCAAACAACACAGGGTGTTTCAGAAACAACTCTCAATGAGGCACATAAACATACAAGTGCCTATTACTTGCACATGATGCAAACAACACTTAACCATTGTGCTTGGATTAACAAGCAAATACCACTTTCGAAAGCCTCCACTGTGCTTTGATGTATATTTAGCTGCCATTACTAATTTTCATGACTGTGACAGCAGGTCACACAAAGGGGTTTGGAGTCCAGATTGTTAAAGCCAAGATGTACCCTTAATACTAATTTTTAAGCGACACATTCTAAATTCCTAAAGAAAAGAACTTCTGGTTTTGCAACAGAAATGTTTTCCTATTGTCTGAGAAGTCAGTTTCTAACAGCCATAGGTCAAAACAAAACCTAAACCACATTTCATTGTCCATAATTATGTAACAAGTAATTTAAACTGTATTTCAAGTGACTAACATTTCTGAAAAGCTTCCCCAAAATCTGTAGCAAGTGACAAAACACTAGGCAAATCTAGAGGTTTTTTTAGAACAAATTACTAGGAAATTGTAACAAAGGGTGGAAGACAGAATCAGTCTTCTACTCAGACTTTTAAGACTTTTAAATTTTAAGAGATTTAAGCAAAAGCAATGCCTGCTGCCAAAGGAAAAGGAAGGGCAGACAGATGGGGTTAGCCAGACTGCTACACAACAGCATTTTTGAACATCAACTCTCATTAAAGTTTAGGTGAGTAGGTATCCTATTTTCTGTGTCTAGTAAGTTAGATGAGATAAACCTAAAGCTTACTTGTTCCAAAGTAGACCTTCCCCTATTCAAAACTTTACGGCATATATTTAACTGGATTACGTTACACCTAGAAATACTAATTTCCATGTTAACCTTGCTGTATTACTTACACTGAGGTCTCCCTGAGCTAATATCTATACAAATCCAGAACAACTTAGTCCATGCCCACATGTTTATAGTCACGACATACAGGTAGGAAAGAGCAAACATACATTTGGACAGAGAAGTATGAAGGGGCAATATTAACACTACATGGACAATATCAGCCTACTACCTGATGACCTACTGCCAAGATTTTTTAAGTATTGCAAAGAGAGGAGACTTCAAAGAAATCTTCTCTTTTGTGTCCCAACACTTTGCAATTACTAGAAGCTTGACTGGTTTGGGCTTTTTAAAATGCAAAAGCTTGAAAAAACACCATGTTGCATGCCTATCTTGACTGAGAACACACTGCTGCAACTATTGGCTTAAAAAACCCACAATCCTTTGGATAATCCCCCCCAAGTCCTGATTAAATGTGGATTTAATATTATGAAACGAAGCATAATTGTTCAAGACGACCTTGAGTAGTTTCTTACACCACACTGCTCCATCAGCACACTCAAGACGACAGCTGTACTGTCAAACGTAGGACGAGACAGGCTGATAGCAAGGTCCTTCCTAAATATTTTCCTCTCTGAAGTAAAACAGATGCTTACAGTTCTTCCAAGCCACGTCTGTCTCCTGTTCTATTTCAAACACGCACTACACACGCATAATGAAACGGAGTAGACATTTAATAAGTACAAGCCGTATCGATGGCCTATCCGAGAAGCAGGCCTGGAATACATACATGCATTTTGTTTCCTCTGCTTAAGGCATTACTGATTTCACGTCCAGGAACATGAAGGCGCAGAGCGGTTTCTCAGTCCGAGTGGCGCTATTGCCATCTGCTGTCAGAGCGCGAGCACGCCGTACCACGGCACCCCGCGCCTCCCCCCGCAGGCAACTAAAAACTCTTACAGAGAAATCCAGCTTGGCAGGCGTTTCGCCTGCCCGTTGCTAGTTTTGTCTAGAAAAAGCACGCACAGAAAAGGACCAGGGTAGCCGTGGCATGAAGGCTTAATAATTGCATTGGTCTGATGGCTAGGAAAGTCCACGTCACAGTCCTGGAATACAGAAAAAAAAAGTTCTAAGGGAAACAAAGATTTTAAGTTACCACCCTCTCAAACCACAAAGGATAAAATAAAAGTGTCAGAGAGCAGAAAAGCTAAAAGAGAGATGATACAGTGAAAGGTCTAACATTTCACAGCCTGTTACTATTTCCCTTAATTACTGAATACTACTAGAAACCTGTATCACCATCAGAGCCCACACAGCTCCGGCTACCCGGCTCACAACACCTGCAGTCTCTGCTTTTAGGGAAATAAAACATGTTAAGGTTGAGTGGCCAAGCACAAACTCTGATACAATGAGTTACTTCAACTGAGGTCACAAATGATGCAGGCAGCACCCTCCACTCCCACCCATTCTTTCTCCACAGTGTCAAAGTTACTTGAAATGTTTTATTTGTATCCATAAAGTTCCTAAGCAGGTTGGGTTTGTTGTTTTTGTGTGTTTGTTTTTTTTTAATGAAGAAGAATGTCAGGAACACGTAGCTTATATGGACAATTATTGCCCCAGGGAGCCTAGAAATAATCAGACAATAAATGGGTTCAACAATGGATGCAAAAAGTAATAAGGAGAACATACTGGTCTAGGTAAAACAGTCAGTGGCCTGAAAGCATCAACACTGAAGATCAGATTGTTAAATTCATGTTCCATAGACTACCAGGTTAGATTAGGCTACTAAAACTTCTGCCTTGCCCATTTTATGTTAGATGCTTAGAAGACTAACAGACTATGTTGAATCCAGTCAGAGGAGATAGTTGGCCATCTAACACTGTACCAGGGTATTTCAAAGAATCACAGAATGGGTATGGATTGGAAGGGACCTTCAGAGATCATCCAATTCAACCCCCCTGATGTGGTCAGGGACATCTTTCACTACATCAGGCTGCTCAAAGCCCCATCCAACCTGGCCTTGAACACTGATAAGGTATCCACAACTTCTCTGGGCAACATGGTTTGGATGGTTTTTTATTAGATCCTTAGGTATCCTGCACCCTCATCTCCATTCTACTCCAAAGTTCTGTGCCAGCATGGAATAACATGGGAATTCAAACAGCATTGCTCTGAACCTCAACTTGCTGTGCGTCTGATGCCTCAGTCCACAATCAGTTATTTTAAGGAGCCTTTTGAGTGCATTGTTCCAATGGAAAGTGTATTTTCATCTCTACTGCTTTTTTTTTATGGCTTCTCAGTAAGTCACTGAACACTCACATCACACTGTTAACATGAGCCTCTCTGTCTGCAGTATCTGGCCGTATAGCCGGTTGATCAGCAAAGCTTTTCTTGTAGGCATGCAAGGTTTAGGTCTTCATTCCATCACCTGAGACTCCCAGCTCACAGACACCACACGTGGTTTGGCAGGACAATGCCCAGGTCCATGTCTGAGGCACAGACCCACCCAGAAGCCATCTCTGTCAGCGAAGCGACACAGCTGCAAGCGCACTGGGGGAATATACCGGCATAAAGAAAACATTTCACAGTAAGTACCTTCCCCACCTCCCAAAGCACCCCAGAACAAGGAAAAAGAAATCATTCCTGCCATGTATCCGCAGCACTGCCAATCCTTTCTGTTTTTGTTCTTAAGTTTTGAGTTTTACTAATTCTACCTGGGATATTTTCAAAGTATATTGTGACCATCCTTGCTGCAGTACAATGCTGAGCTTGTCTCCTCAGTCTTAAGCTTTTGCCACATCCTTAGAGAAAATAGTGTTTGACTGAGACAGCAGCTAAAGTAATCCACCTAAATTAAACTGCACCTCTAGCTGTGCTTTTCTTTGGTTTCATTCTCTTTATCACTGTCACTTTACACAGATTTTTAGTTTTCATCCAAATGAGCATCACACTAACGTAAATAACTACACTGAAATCTGTTCAGAGCAAAAGCGGAGGGCAAGTTTATCCATGCCTGCTACTCACCAGCCACACTTAAAACATTATCCACAGAAAGCAGTAATAAGCTCACACACAGATGTCATGATTGAGAATGACTGAGTCTCTCTATTATTAACATTGACTTTTCTAATGTATAAGTGGGGACTATATATTAATTAGTCTGGAGTTTTACACACATGTAATTGCACCAGCTGTAAATTAACTTGAGAAACCTTTGATTAGCACCACAGTCTGCTCACACTAAAAATGAAAACCAAATTAACAAGGATTTGTTAGCATTATTGGTTCTATTCCTGGAGGAAATTACAACAGTGTAAGTTACATAGGCAGATGCCAGATGACTCCATGCAAGAGACTTCAGTAAGAGTTTTCAGTTTCCTCATCTGTACAGTGGAGATAAAGCATTTAAAACATGCTTACAAAACATGCTACTAGACATCGAACTCACTAAGAAGCTCCCAGTATAACCAACCATTCATGTTTAGCTCAGCTTGGGGGGTGGGGCAAAAAAAAACCCCGACAAAAGAAACCCACAAAATCAATTGTAATAAATATGCAAACTGCCCATGTAAAAATCCTGTAAGCAATTTAAGGGCACATTTTACATTTTGTTGATTCCACTTTCAATAGCTGGAACATTTGAGTTAAGGGACTTATTCCTATAGTGAATGAAGAGTTGAACAATAATTTCAAATAAGTTCCAGGGTAAGAACTACTGTTCACTGTAAAATATAAGGGGGGAGAGTAAGCATATACACAATACTACAGTTCAGGCCCAGTGACTGACTAATACCTTCAAGATATTCAGACAGGCCACTTCTGAGGTAATTTCTACTTCAGAAGCTACAAGATGAAAATTTTGTGTGATAAATTAAGTTGCCAAATGAAATGGATTAGCAATCAGTGAAATTGCCTGATGTCAGTTCTGCTCCAGATTAGAATCCATCCTTTTTCCCCACCTGTTCATTAAGCACCAAGTTCAAGGCAACTGCAGTGACTGATTGCACATTAACAAGCTGTTTATGTGGAAAGGCATAGTTCAGCCACTATCTGTACTTACGCACTTGTTTAAGCATAATTTACTGATAATATATTTAGCTCCCAGTTTCAATACGTAGTACTTCTACCTTGATATGTCATTTTGGACTTGAGAAAAATGGGATTCCTCAAAATTAAACAATCTGATTATAATTCAAGGTCAAGGCTAGGAAAAATCCAAAAGAAAATCTGTTGCTTTCTCCAGTTAAGAAAACTGGAGACAGATACTGCTGTTGCACTGTGAAAACACCCTTGCCTCTTAAAGCAACCAAGATATTCTCCGCTCTGCGTACCTCTACTCAGCTGTCGCTGCACAAGGTGCCAAGGAAGCTAAGAAACCCATGCCTGCCAAAGCAGCATGCCCAGCTAAAATGACTCACTGCAGATTTCCTGTAGAAGAAACCTCTTCTTGAACAGCATGAGGCTCAGTAACTAAATTCCAGCACCAGAGCCCAGTAAAAGGGAAGTTTTTTTTCTTCACTAACTCTTTTCACGGTTTATCAGAGTAAGATTTTACTTTTTTCATATGGGAAAAAAAATACTTTTCATACTTTTCAAGATTTGTTTTTTCATATGGGAAAAAAATATTCCCTTTAAAAAGTGGTAGTCTCTCCCCAAATGTGGGAGAATTAGAGATGATTCCAGCACTCAAGTAAAGTTTAAAGGGAGCCACCTAGTTGCTGTAACTGTAGTAACCATCTAATTGCTAATTTAGCAGCAACACCATAGACTTCTTACTGGAAATATCTACTTGAATAGAACCGACCACCTTCCCTTTTCCTGTAGATTAAAGGATTCTGTTCTCAGTACCATACTTTTGTACAAATATGCAAGAATATTTTTCAAAGCAAAGAAAAAAAAAATTTTCTAGTTTTCTGCAAGTCATCCTCCTTCCACCAATTAAATAAGACTAATCTTCCCCACCTCCGCAGCCCCCAATAGTTTCCCCTTGATCTTGCTCTTAGTAAAAGCTCACTTACAAGCACATTAGTACATGCCTTATCTTAGAACTGGGCCAGTAAGCTTCATTAAGAGGTAAGAAATTAATGAATACCTTAGGTCAATACTGATGAACTGCTGCTTAAGGTATATCAGGTACATCACTCACATAAAAAGATGCAATTTCAGAGTGGGTTTGTTATCTACTTCAGATTTAAAAGTTACTGCATACAATATAAATAGCAGCATATTTTCCCTATAGTTATTAAAAATGCTGAGGAAATTTAGTATTTACTGCTTGGCTGATACTATAAATGTGCAATTTTACTTGGGGGG
>JAVJGJ010000032.1:7760695-7791867 GCA_035590215.1 Microhierax caerulescens | reverse complement strand
TCAGAACAACTTTAATATATGGCATCTTACAGCAAAAATGTTTTATTCATTAATGATTTTTTTTTTTTTTTTTTTTTTTTTATAAACACATAAAAATGTGAAACAATAAAAGTGATATATACCTAATAATGAGTGAGCCAATAAACCCCACCAGGCAACTTAGCTTTGGAAGTGGAAAAATTGACTTTGTATAACAAATTGCAGAATTATTAATCCTGTTTGAAACCCTTTTTATATCAGACCATTTACTTTAATTCTTGCTACTTTCAACATTATCATACATTATGCATTTTTCTTTGTAATTTTTTTTTTCTTTCTGCAAGTACAATGTGCTACCAAACTTTAAAGAGCTGGAAGCATTTTAAAGAGAAGCCTACTGGGTAAAAGAAAAAGCAAGGGATAAATTATTTAGGCCATTCTGAGGTACTCATCCCTGCAAAAACTCCCTCACAGTGGTCCCTCACAGACCACTGATGAATTAAGCTTTGTGAAACGCCTGCAAGGGGAGGAAAGATCATCTCCTCATTATGTGAGCAGAGAAGTGGAAGCACAGAACTATTCTGTGCCTACACCAGGTTGAGAAAGAAGCCTCCAGAAGGGGCCCTAAACTAACCATATTCACCCTTCCTAGTGTCTTCTGTCCACACAGCTGCCAGGTAAACATCATATAGGCTTCCTCAAAATGGTGGAAGGGGAGGAGATATGGGGCAATCTTGCCTTGAGGTTTCTTTCTTAAAGGATATAAGCAGGGACAAATAAACTAAATCTGGTGCTCTAACTTAAGAATGGAGGTGGGTCTTCAGACTCATCTGCAAAGAAGCTGAGAAAGACATGTGAGCTGAGTGAGTCAAGGGGTGGCAGGGGACAGATGAGATGGATTTGCACAGGAAAGACCACTTTGTTATGCCGTGTTTTATCCATGAAGAGCCTTGGCTATATACTTGGTGATATAAATACAATGTGTGTGGGCTTGAGCATGGCAGAGCTTGTCTGAGAAATACGCTTCAGGCAATGTCTGCAATAAGAGAGGCAGAAACATCTGGTCTTGAGGGTGCTCTTAATGCCTACCCTTACTGGGAGATATCAATATAACCAGTATTTTCCTAAAAGGCAAATTTTAGATAAACATGATGCATTTAGAGTAATCTAGAGCCTGAGGTCTGATGTCACTGAAGACCTACAGCTCCATCTGAGACCCATGGGAGTCCTACAGGACTTGAAGTTGCATAAGAGTTCAATAGTAAGACTATCCAGTTTATTGGCTATAATCAACCTTCAAAAATTAGCCGAATATTTATTCTCAGCCTGTGCTGATCAGAACTATGGCTAGCAAAGGCCAAAGGCACAAATGTGACAACTACACAGGTATATCCAGCACACATACTTCTATCTCAGGAGAAAACTCTAAACCCTTGCACTGCCCAAAATTAAGTCTAAAAAGAAAACAAAAAGGAATGTGTTTCCATTTGTGATCTGCTGTTAGTTCCTGGATACTTTTCTATTTGACACCATTACTTCTCACATAATTCTGTATTTGTTCTTTTTAATGCATAAGCTGCTCACTACAACAGTGACAGCAAATATGTAGGGTGCTTTCTTTTCAGTCATTTTAAGCCTGAGAAGAGATCTTATGATCTCAAAAAAGCCCAGCTAATCACAAAATAGGCAATCACAATATTCCCTTTGAGTTCAATAGGACTGTCTTTGAACCATAGCCCTTTTGAGTTGAGGTAAAAGAATTAACTGGTTAGGTTTTGTAATTCAATATAACATATGCCAAGGCTGGCTAGAACAGTAATAATTCTTCTAGTCATTAGCAGAGCTTTTCAGTAAGAAGATATGTCAACTGGCAAGCAGCAGTCTCAACTAGCCAGAGTGAGGTCATGTTTCTGTAGTGGGCCTTAAAGAATGAAATCCCTCAAACTCAGCTTCAGCAATGCCCATCTTTCAGGTGTGTTTAATCCCTGTTTTTTTTTCCTGCTGATTTACAAGCCATGCAGTTCAGTAACAATGACACCACCAGCAGCTGGTTACCTTTGATTACTTTCTTTGGTTAGCAAATAGATAAAAAGGTTAGAGGTCAGGTTTATAGAGAAGTCTTTTCTTCAGAAATAATTTTGGTGTTTTACAAATTCTACCTCTGGGCAAGTCTTCCTCTAATCTTTCCCTGAATAAGTTAGATAATCAGCTTTAAGAGTCCTTACAGATATCAAACATTTCTTTCACCCCCTCAAAACTTACTGATGCTTTTACTGCTTATTTTTGTATTTGGGGTTGGCTGCTCTATGAAAACAACATACTTGAAGAAGCCTAAAAGTGAGCAGGATAAGCTCCATGACTGGTGGACTAATCCTTTCTGGGTTTCCAAGAGGGCCTGAAAACTTCAGTCAGGACCAGTGTTACTGCACCAGACCCACCTAAGCCACAAGAACATCACGTCACAGAGTTCAGACTTCAAAGAAGCAGAGGCAGCAGGCAACCAATCTCCAAGGAAAACAGTATTTCAGAGTTACAACCTAGGACACACACCACTTATTTTGGATTGCCACTAAATTAACTGCCAGCAAGAAGACTTGACCTAAATCCCTATCATTCCTTGGAGAATGTAGTTCAAAAGTATTACGGTAAAGAGAGCTGGTGAGGTGGTATAGGTGGCTTTACATATTTTGCAGCTTTACTATTCCATTATTATCAGAAACTATTTTTCTCACATAGTCCATTTGGTCCTCAGAAATGCCTTCTGTTAGGAAATGCCTGCAGCACAAATAAAACTTGTGTTAAAAGAGCAGAGAGAAAAGAAGCAAAGGGACTAAACAATTCCACTAAACACACAACCCCAAACTCAGTTCCCATGACTTATTTGGCAGTCAGCTAACTGTGGTTAGTCAGGCTTCTGGGTGCTTGAAGCACTTCTGGCATCAGGACGAAGTGACATCCAGGACTATTTAATTTGTTAAAAAGGTCAGTTATCATGAATTTACGCAGTAGGTACATGCCTCGAGGAAAGCCTGTTCACATTCATTCTTAGAGCTTAATACCAAAAGAGCAGACAAGCATATAGGAGTAGAAACAAGGTGGTTTTTTTAAATCTTACCTGAATCTTTTAAGAAAATGGGGGAAGGAAATTAACATAACAGAACACCTTAGGCAAAACATCCAGTTAACCTAATACCTGCCTGCAAGGCAATCAGCAGCAAGGACGTTTTCGGGGACCATTATGGAAGGTTAACAGATTTACAGGGGTAGATAACTGACATCGATTTTAGCAAAACGACACATCAGCTCCCTTTCACAGCTGCCTTCTCCTTCACACTGCATCTCAGGTTAACTCTCACTCTCTTCAGAAGCCAGAAAATAGATCGTCACTAATCACAGATGATTTCAAAGTGGCTGTTTTGATGTGGTTGTTTTGACAATAAGCAAAGACAGAAGCTTTTACTTCCACTGTTTCCATAGTTGTCCTCTTTTAGTATAAAGTATTTGTCAAATTTTTGAAAAGTAAATAGCATTCAATTTAGGAGAAATTGAAAAAAATAGGAAAAATAATAGGAGAAAAAGGGATCTTTTTGTAGAGGTGCTTATCAGTTATACCTTGATATGTAGCTATGCAAGATCACCATTAACACCTTTGTTAGCCTATTGAAAAAAATCAGTTATCAATTTAACTGTATCATTTACATATGAGAAATTCAAGTGGGAAACTACAAAATTTAGTAGAATTATTTGTGTAACATAGCTCAGAAATGAGCTGGGCCATACTCTGAGTCATGCTGTTACCTGGATGCCCAAAGGATGAATTCACAATACAAAGTCAGCACTACAGACAAGTTACCATATGTAATTCTCACACCCCTGCTTAATCAACTAAGTCAATTTACAGTATTAGAAGATATAATTTTTTCTGCCATTATGTTTGCATCCAAATCTGGAGACAATTTTAATCACCTGAAACCTTCCACAGCCCCAAAATTTGCATACTGTTTACTTTAAGACATACTTTGTTGTTTGCCTATGTCAATGTAAACGAAACATTCAAACTGTAAATATTTATGCACATTAAACTATTTATTTAAGGACATAGTTAAGAGAATTCCTAAATTCAGAGAGAAAGTTTCAAGACCTTTTTTTCCTCCTGCCAGTTGCTAGTCCTGGGTTAGGGAGAGTGTCCGTCATTGACATTTGGGGAGGACAACATATTTTAACTATAAAAAGAACTTGCACAGATTAACCTTCAAAATGTCCGTCTCCTATGCCATGTTTGACAGGCTGCATTTTATTCAACTTACACACAGAAGCCAGTACTGTGGCTGCTTTTTGCTTTATCTCTTTGAGGTTTGGCTAATTTTAATTACAGGAAGAAAAACAACAATTGCCAAAGCATCAGAGTGCAGAAACACATTTTTAGATACCATCCATGAGATGCTACAATTTCACTGAAACTGTGTTTGATTTTAAAAAAAACCCTCAATGCAGCACCTGGATTTTTTGCATAAATAATACAGATATTGAACCAAAACATCCTCCTTATCGTTTAGCTTTCTAGCTATCCTCCACAATAAGTTTAAAAGGTTTAACTACAAAAGGAAAAAAAAGTAGCACTGAAACCATAAGCAAATCAAAGGCTTAACTTAAAATTCAGTGACTACATTGACACACAGAGTATTTGATTTTTCAAAGTAACTACAGGTTAGTGTTTTAATCTAAGCATATTAACAACTCGTAATAGTTAATACATTACACACTTTAGGAACTATTACAGATTACGGAGAAGGGGCTAGAACAATCTCAAAAATCCACCCATCTCTATGCTCTGTCTTAAGACTGCTGCTATGTATCAGCCTGATACAGCAAAGTATCACTGTCCCTTGCAGTAAATTGTTTTGCCAACCTGTAATCTGAATCTCGCACTAAGCCCAAATCCAACTCCTCTTAACTTACTTAGAGAAGACATCAGTAGAAACAACCATTTTGGTTTTGCCAAAAGCCTTATAGATACAGAGTCTTATATCCCTCTTTACATCTTTCAACCTCAGTTATGTTGCATTGCTTCAAGTGGCCTTTGATCTTTCCCTCAAAATTACATATTAATATGTGTTGATTTTATTGGGGTTCTATTTTTTTATTTCTACTCATATAGATGTATCCGTTACCAGGATGGCAGGCAAGTTCACAGGTAGATAATGCCATCTAGCATATAGGTTTTTGGACATTTCAAAAGAAAGGGAGAAAATCCCTTTAAATCAAGGAAACCAAACTATTCTTATTCCAAAACTCATCTGCAGCTAGTTTCAGCCTGTAATTCAAGTGAGGCATGTGAACGAAGAAAATCTAAATATAAATTGAGAGAAGCATACTAATATTGACTTACTGTGGAGTAATAAAGTAAGGAAGTCAGCGAGAGCACTACTGGAAATGTCATATTGAAAGAATAACGGAGAAAAAAAATTAAAAGATTAAAGCTTCAGAGGCCTCGCCAACACAGTGAGGAGAGGATCGTGTTACATAGATGCTACTGTATTGTTTGTCTGTAATTTAGAAAGGCTTTTATGCACCAGTAAACTAGAAGATTAATTAAAAAGTTCTGCATGGAAATACCATCCTCATTACTCATTGGACTGCAAAAACACATGTTGAGATAACAGAGGATTCCACCTGTACTTCACAAAACCCACTAGCATATCTCCACTGTAAAGTGGGGAGCCATGCAGAACAACAAAATTAAACAATCCAGGACAGCCTATTTACTAACCTCAACACCGTATAAGCAAACATTTCAGCATTCTTTACAGACATGAGCCAGTATCTCCACACAGCTTTTTACTACAGTGAACACACATCAGCTTTGGCCAACACACACTTGGGAATCTCTACACTTTATTCCATCACAGAGAAAATACTGCAGCATGTTTCCTTCCAATAAATAGATACCACCAAAAGTTAGGAGTATTAATTCATTTTCAAAAACTAACAACTAAGGACAATGTTAGCCAAATACTAGGTGGCAGAGGGAAGGGAATTTCCAGACTCAGGACACACCAGCCACATTCCTTTTGGGGTGGGGAATGCAGGCAAGATTTGGCTGGGGCATGTGTAGGGGGAAACCTTTCCATAGTCTTTCCCAACCAAATTAGCTCCTTACAACCTAATGCACAAAGAAATTAACTACACAGGTATTTCCCCCCATCGCTGTCACAACAAGATGCTATGCACAGTTTACTTCAGTTGCAGACATGAAAACATGGTCACTAAGAGAGAAAAGGTACTACAACATTGAGTACATTTGGGTTGGTTTTTTTCATGACCAAAAACCAAAAAAAATAAAATCTCCCTACAAGAAAGCAAGTATTCGAACTCATGAAACAGAAACTCAGTTTTCTTATCACCTTATTGTTCAGGTTCTCACATTACCTAGCCCTAAAGTGCTTGTTTTATTAAAACAGACTGGAATAATCTGCAGTAGCTTACTATCAGGTCTCAGCCTTCTACAGTATCAAGTGTGAAATCTCAGATACTCAAGTAAAGTCAAAAGATTTTTTTTTTTCCCCTCTGTAACCATACTATTAAAGTTTCACAGTAATCTTTGACAGAGTAAAGGCATACAGGATGAACAGATATAGAGAAACTGGGAAAAATATGTAGTTTCAAACAGATTTCCACAGTACATACCATTCTTATGCAACTTTTCAAAGTTCAAACTCATAACATAGCGCTATAAAGGATCTTCATGTCATAATGTAAAAAATTTAATCACCTACCAGCATTAACGATGGCATCAACCTCAAGCAATGTAATGTCACCTCTATAGAGAGAAACTTTCTCCCCCAGACTTTTCTTCCCTTGCAGATCTTCTTTAGTGTTTTCACCTACAAACCGAGAAAGCAGTAAAAGCAGATTACAAATGTGGGTCTGAGATCACTATTCACAAGCCCAGAGCAGGTATCAGCAGTTCCAGTTACACTATAGCTGTCGGACTGCAGCATCCTTCGGTTTCACCTCGAGAGGGCACTGGTAACCCACAAAGATAACAGCACGTCTGTAAAATCACACTACTTGCTTTTTACTTCTTTTCAAATATAAGCTACTATGAAGCACGGATTCCTGGCCCACATCCCATGTGATTAAATAAAACAAATCACCTGTATAAACAAATACGTATTTTGGAGCTAGATCCATTAAATAAGTTTCTTTGGTAACAACAAGGATGCAAATTAGGAAAAAAAAGACTTAGTTAAGACAATCCTTCTGCTGAAGCAGTAATTTTTCCAACCCAAAACTATTCCAAATGTATACAACAACATACAAGAATGCCATCTGCCAACAGCGCCAACATTCAGAACTAGCCCTGGCAGCAGGTAGAGGGGAGAAGAAAGTCGTGAACAAAAACACCAGCAAATTTAAAACACAGAGCTTAAACTGCTCATCTGCAAGGGGAGAATGAAGACACAACATACATAACTTTTCAAAATATTTGTTACTAAGGAATGTTATAATAGGTCCTTTATTCTGATAAACTCTTAATTTTTGCATCACAAATTCACTTCATTTGAAGTGAACTCTTCTACGAATATATATTGGCCAAAAACTTAACCTAGTCTTGCATTGTTAGGCATCTACATAATTAGCCAAGGACTAAGGAGAGAAGATTGCTTAATTTTTATTTTTTTAATTAATTCTTTCTGACACAAGCTAAGCCTCTCAAGAGGCTCGAGTTCATGTATTGGCCAGAAATAGAACTGAATTGCTGAAGTGACAATTTAAGTGGGAAACAGTTCCCAATCTTCAGAGCAAGTGAAATTTATTTGACAAAAAAAAAAAAAAAAACAAACCCTCAAGGGAAGATTTGGTGAGAAGGTAGAAGTCCAAACGAATCTGGACCTTTAGTTTTTACACCAACCTTTTATTTTAATTAATTTCCACTAGTTTGAGTATATCTGCTCAAACTTGTTAGCATCACAAGCAACCATAAGTAGAAATAAGTTATATTTATTTAGATCTTGTTCCAACTTCAGCACAAACGAGTGGTATCAGAAGTCATTGTTTATTTCAACCACTCCAAAATAACTAGTCTCACTCAATTCTTCTTCAGATCGCTATCACATGTCTAGTGCAAAATCCACGCCACCTCCAGCAAAAGATATGTTGCCACTGTGACTTACATTAGCATAAAGGTATCCTTGTGTGTACATTCAAGAGTTTAATTTTTGTATTTGGCTCCTAAAGCAACTACTCCATTACCACCAGATCATGCTCAGTGTCTTATCCAAAGCAAAGAGCATTTCTGTGGAAATATATAAAGATTTTATTATCAGAATAATAACCTCGTTCATCCATTTTTCCATAGAAGATAACAATTGCAGTTAGCTGTTGAGTTGCATTAAAATAAAAATCAGCCTCTGTAACCGATTTACAGAGTCTGATTTGTCATCTGCTTTCATGTTAAATGCATTTTGCCAACAAGTAGGACAGTTGTTTTCCCCATCCCTCCTCAGTGAGCATCCTACTGGAGGTCTGCCAAATTTAAAACACACATCATCATCCTCCACCTCCACCTTCCGCCCAAGTTACTGCAACAGTAGTGAACATCAAATCAAAACACATGGAATTCTCCAAACTAAACCTATTACATTTAAATAAAAAGTACAGTTTGGATACTATAGTATATGTGCCGATACAACATAAAAACAAGTAACAAAAAGTCCACCAGGAAGAGGCATGGAGAAACAGATACGACAATTTAAACTATCTTAATTCTCTCATTATCATTGATTTCTGAGTCAGAGGGAAAGCAGAGATGTCCCTTAGTCAATTTGCCAGTAAGGTCATCGAGACTCTTTCTGTAGGGAGCCATGAAACACCGTGTCACATGCACTGGGCACTGCCTCCCAATTTTTCTATCCTCCACAGCCTTTACAGCTTTGCCTCTAGTTCTCACTCTTTACTAGTACTGAATGTATTGGACTGTGGTTCTCTTGAGACTCCTTTCTCGTGAAAAAGCATCAGTAAATTCACTACCTCATGAGAAAAAAAAAAACAAACAAAACACTCCTATATAATCTACCACATCCTCTTCAGCAAGTCTCTTACCTGCCCTACAATTCTTGGAAGAGCCCTGATGACCACTGTCTTTAATACAATTCAGCAGTAAAAGCATGGGCTTTTTGCATTGTAGCCTTGTACATCTTTGATTACCTTTGTTCCTTGGAATAAAAGTCTGTTTAACAGAGGATTTGAGCTTGCACTTATTTTATTTTGTTCTGGTTGTTAAAGAAGGATGCTTAACACTGATGGAAGTCATGGAGAGCCAAATCTTGTTCACAAAGACACTCAACAAGTATACTAATATACTGCTGATAATAAAAGTAATCCCAGTATCATACTAATAGTTGTAGGAGAGGCGACTATTTCCTTTGCCAATTGTTAGATCTCTGGGGCTGGCAGACAGCATTTCCTAACAAAGTCAAACCCGATACCCGATTTTAGATATTTTCTTCTCCTGTAACCAGTTTAGTCACCTCACCTTGGCAGCAACAGTGAAGGTATTCCTGGTCATTACAAGTAACTTGCTTCCCACTTCTGTCTCCCATCTCTTCCTTCACCAGACACTTTTATCTGCCTCTGAAACTAAGGAAAACCTGCACTCATTTACTCCAAAGTCTCTTCCCAAGGTAATGATTAACATCAGATCTATAAATAAGTACGGTCAGTCCTCCAGTATGCCCAAGAAAGTCAAATGCTCTAGGTATTATCCTCTAATTCATGGTTCCGTAACTCAGCAAGGACAAACCAGCAATTCCAGGGGATTGCATATTTTGCAAAGGATGCACACCATGTACATACTAGTGCATTACCAAAAAATCCTAGTAGTGACAGATTTACTTTGCACATGTGATAACAAGGGAATGAGAGCATTTCTTGCTCTCCATTATCAAAACAGCTGTAAGCACATCCTCAAGAAATAAACCCTCTGAAGTATCCCTAGACTCAATCTAAGTTTTTAGAGATAAGAAAGTCTGGTTGACAAGCAAATCAAGCTTTCCAGTCTGTCTCCACATTGGTTGTCCAGAACTCACATTAAAGGCAGAACAGTTGGGAAGCCAGGAAAATTCTAATATATTCCAGTCCTAAAAATAAAAAAAAAGCCACAGAAACTAAATTCCACACAAAACCCCCACCAACTAAACCTACACTACCTCAAGGCTATCACAAAATCCACATCAGTTTTAAATTGATGCATCACAGACTCAAAGACAAAAAATTATTTTGTTTGGTCTGTGGCTGCGAATATAAGAAGTCTTCAGGACAAAAAAAAAACAAGCAAAGTAAGAGAGACTGAATTTTCTGAAGGACCTCCACAGGAATCCCCGCATAGCTACAGTAAAATTTAAGAGGTACTAGAAGATGTTTAAGATTTTCCAGCCGTGCAGTGAAGGCAGGCTCCCTGCCTGCTAGGAGAACTGCTGCCATCCCCTTCGTCACCACAGCAATCTTGGCTCATAAGCAAAACCGAACACACAGAAAGCGCCTGCGCCAGAACCCTGGATGCCTTCAGATCACTGGTTTAATCAAGCCACGGTTAGTAAAATGACAAAATAGCTGTTGCAATGGGATTGTAGCAGTATTAAGTATGAACAATAGCTTCTGCTTTACTTGGGGTATTTATTTTTGCGTACCGCTGGGGACATTGTTTCTGGGCTTTTCCTTCCCTCCGGAGCAGACTGCCCCTAACTTCTATCGCATGCCCATCTCCATTGAAAAAGTAAAAACACAGGCTTTTACTGGGAGATGCTCCTAAAAACAAACAAAAAACCCCCAACCAACCCCCCCCCAAAAAAACACGCAGAAAAAACCCCACTGTGAAGAGCTCTCACAAAGCAGCGATAATCAGCACTAGTTTGGCCACCTCAATTCCCTCCCAACTCTCCTATGCTGAATTGTTATTAATTTTTCTTCCTTGATCTCAATAGCTGTGCAAACAGTTCTGTAGGTTGTGTCAACAGTGAGGATTATGAATAGGCTCAAACTGCGGTTTAAGCACATTATGTGCGCGTGTCAAAAGCAAATAAACCCTGTTTTTGTTTTGTTTAATGTGAATTTTACAAAGTATGTTCATGTAAAGTCTGGTTATCTGAGCCAGCGCAAGCCTAGAGTCTTCATCCCTGATAACTTCCCAGTTAATGCCAGCCCTGCCTCTGGAATAAAGGGTCCTAATGAATCCAAGACCTTGGGCTAAAAGCATCAGCAAAGCCATGGTCTCCCATACAGGTAGAGGTCACAATCGTTTAGAACTTTTAGGTTCAGATGAATTCAAAGAATTAACTGGCATATAAAGAAAGATATTATGGAGGAGGGTAAATGGAATATTCTCAAACTTTTGAAATGCCTTTCATAGCACAATAGAAGTCTATTGTAAAACGACTGTAAGCACAACTACAGTCAGTTCAAGCATATCCATTCCAAAGAAACGAAATTAAATTTGCAAAGTGAGACACTGAAGTGTAAAGCAACCACACAACCACACACACACACCCCCCAAAAATCTGCATTTTCACAAGCAGGTGAGGACCTAACAGAACCCTAAGGAAACACCCAACATAAAAGCAATTTAAAGACTTAAGTTTTTAATTTTTTCCCCAAGTGCCTATTCAGCCACTCTGCCACTCCTCTGACCTAAGTAACTCTCAAACTTTTTTCCTTTGCTCACCTAGCCCTAATTCAGCCCTTATTCATCCCTTCTCTGGGCTGATTTTGATGGAGGAAATGGGGAAAGACACATAACATGACAACATCTGCTAGGGAAGTGGAGCGATATACCAAAAATTATCTAAAAAAAGAAATAAAGGGGGAAAAAAAAGGACAGCTTTTTTTTTAATGTTAGCATTGCTAACAAGTTTACTGTAGCTCCTATTAGAAAGTGAAATCAATGGTCACTAAATCATCTTTGCACACATGCACAAAGGATAAGAGTTGATCCTGTTACAACCTAAACAAAACAGATTTTGGGAGGGATGTTTTTAAAGACACACAACAGTGGAGACACCACAAACACTCCAGGTCCTCCTCTTGTCCCCTCTGCTCCAGCCTCAGGAATAATTAAAATTGAAGCAGCTGAAAATTTATGTCACACCACCATTTTTTTCCCCATCCAGATCCACCCCATCATCTTCAATCCTTCTGTTTATACAGCCCAACTTCCTTTAGCTTCTCCTCCTAGGTCACATCTTTGGGGCCTTTAATCATGCTCCCAACACCTACGAGTCCACAGAGCTACATCTTGGAGTATGATGAGTTGAACAGCTTAGGTCTTCACACCAAACAGGCAGTCCTATCCCTCAGTTCTACCTGCAAGTCCTTCCAGCTCTACCAAAGAAAAAGGACCTTTACAACTCACAGAAAAGTATATTAGATTTAGAAAATGAAAACTGCACTTGGAAAGAAAACACGTGACTAAGATAAAAAACGACTTTCAGAACTGCTCACTAGAGGGAGTCCCCATAAAGAGCATGAATATAAACGGATGCATACATAAATATCTATGCATAAAAATATATGCATATATGAGTATAAGAGCATGCATAAAGAGCTGGTGCAATGGAAAAGCATGGCACAAACTTAACATCATCATAAAATCAACTCTAAAAGTCACTGCTAAAATAGCTAGGATTTTAAAGTCTAGTACACTTCAAAGCATCTTTTTAAAACAGGTATCAGACATCCAATGACAAAAATTCCTACAGCAATACCAAAGAGTTTGCAACCGAAGGAGAAGAAAAGCAGGAGAAAAACCTACAGGTGGAACAGCTTCTGTTAAATAAAACACAAAACCCAAACACATTTTCATTTTAAAGCTACATGATAACAAAAGAGTAGAGCACACACAGAGTAGTAAAAATAGTTATTAAAGCCCCATACTATAAAGCAATACCTATGGCAAAGAAAAAAGGCTCTTGGCACTCCACAAGCAAAAGCAGATAAATGAAAAAAAGAACAAGTTAAAAGGATTTACAGCAGCTAAGCTCACAGGCTTGCACTATCAAAATGAAATTTTGTTAAACAAGTCAAGACTCTTTTTCCTTAGTTCATAAAAACAAGAGTAACAGAGCGAATTGCAAGAAACGAAACTGAAAATGGGCAAGTTTCATCATTTATAGCCAGCTTTACAATTCACAGCAGAAGGAGGTAAATGAATTCCAGGGAAAAAAATAAGTAACTCTGCCCGCCATCTCATCCCTGCTATGCCAGCTACTAGTAGAAGCATGTCTCTCCGCAAGGAAGGCTTCTACAACAGCAGTCTGTAACATTGATCTGGAAACAGCGCTGGGAAAAGAACTTGAACAAGAGATAATGACCCAACATCAACCCCCGACAAGAGCCAATCTTTCCACTCCGAGAAGAATCCTCAACAAAGGCTGGACTAGGACAGTGCTCCACTTTCCTTGGGCTGCTCTGCTGAAAAAACAAAGGAGTCAAGTGAGCCTTAAGAGCACATCTGACCACTGGGAAACGCAACCATTCTGCAACATACTCTCCACACTATTCCCTTCGGTGCCTTAGTACCTTTTCTTTTAATGCTTTCTTTTTTCAAGTACCTTGTACAGATTAAAAATGACAAACTATTAGCAATTACTAACCTCACATATAACAGCTTTCCATTCCATTTGTTCCTACATAGGCTTACGGAGCATTAGAAAAGACAGATTGTAAGATCGGTTACATTACGTGCCTGCTTCTACTCCTACTAACTGTGGATGATTGTACAGGAAAGGCAATTGCTTATCTAAATCAAGATAAGCATTATTTCCATATGTTCCATCACCAGGGGGAAAGCATTCACAGATGCACTCTAGTATTTCAGATTTGTAGTACAGATTTGCTCTATCAGTTTTTGGACTTAAACGAAATCAGAACCTGAATACAAGGAAGAAACATCTGCTGCAAACAAATCACCTTCTAGCTAGCCAAAAATGCAGCGCAACACACAAGTCAAAGGCACTGCATGAACAGCAACACCTTGTCCCAGCCTGCACAGCCTGCCAATATGCCCCATTTCAGCTAATTACAAAGTGGCATAATTGGATTAGCCATGTACAAAGCTTATGAGGCATACAGACACCACGAACCACAGAGGTTGGGGGGGACCTCTAGAGATCACCAAGACCAGCCTCTCCACCCAAAGCAAGGTCACCCCAGGCAAGTTGCCCAGGTCCCTGTCCCAGCTGGATTTTGAGTATCTCCAAAGACAGAAAGCAACCTGCTCCAGCATTCAGGTGCCCTCAGAGTCAGTGTATAGTTTTGTTTTCTTATGCTCAGAAAGAATTTCTCCTTTCAATTCGTTCCAATTGCCTCTTGTCCTGTCACTGTGTACCACTGAGAAACGCATGAAGCCATCTTCTTTACACCTTCCCATCAGATCTGTGTAAGCACCAATCAGGTCCCATCTGGGGTGCCATTTCTTCAGGCTAAGTCCCAGCTCCCTCAGCCTCTCCTTGCAGAAGAGATGTTCCAGTCCCTTAATCTTATCTGTAGCTCACCTGGTACATCAACTACACCTTCCACTTTTGCACCATGGACAAATTTGCTGAGTTTGCATTCTGCCCCATCTTCCAGGTCAGGAGGTCATGGTATCTCCTATTCAAGGTTTTTCAGGAGGTATAAAATATCCCCATTTGAGGCCATGAGCATCACATGATGTCCACTGGTTAACTGAGGAGCCCACATCCAATGAACCATGCCGTAATTGAGTTCTATATCTAAGTTCTAATCTGAGTGCTATAACACACCCCTCTAAAACTACTGCAAAATGCCCAAAACAAACTCACTTGGTCAAAATTAAATGTAGTAATACAGCTAGCAGCCCAGGAACAAGGCTCCACATATGAGCCTCTACTTTTCAGCGGCATGATTGAACTGGAGCTATTGAAGACTATGTCACACATTAAGGAGACAAAGAGTGCTGTACCATGAGGATGGATAAAAAATTGCCAGTCAGTCCTAACCAACCACACAACGCTCATGAAAAAGGGAACTATTCTTGTAGTACCAAGGGCTTGCATAATCCTTACAGTGTCATGTTCCAACATTTTCCTCAGTCTATCCCATACAGCTCTATGTCCCTCAAAAACAAAACAGAAAGGCAAAAAACCCTTTAAGCCTGGGAGAAGAGGAAGGAGAGGAAATAGAGAAGTTGCCAAGAGAAGACTTGGTATGGAGTGTTAAAGTACCAAAGACCAAAGTTTGAGAAAACAGTCACAACAAACAAGGAGAACAAGAAAAAAGGAGTAAGTTCTCAATTCTTATTTGTGGTGCGACTTGGTCTGCAGGGACACACAATTGTCAATTCATAAATCAAAGTCTTCTCACTTCAGCAGCACGCACGCTGACAGCAAAGACACGACTTCAGGAGGCTGAGGCCCTCGAGTATTTGTGTATTTATTTGGAGAGTCAGAATCCAGCTGCTATGGTTGTTATGCTTGCTTCTGCTGGCCTGAGATTTCATGATTTAGGGTCCATAGGAATGGCTGCTGCTTCAGCTAGGACCCAGAAGGAGCTGTGCTTTGTGTATTTGAAGTAATTCATTCAATCACTGTCTTGTTTGGTTGGTTTTTTTCATGTGAGCCTTCAGAGGGATTCAAGACATTGCGACAATGTATTGGAATAAAAATGCCGTTGGATAGCATATGTACTAGGTTCTTGCCCAAGCCTGTTTATCACTACCTCTGTCTGAGGGATGCCAAGGATTTCAATACACAGATCCTTCTTCCAGAATGGCAGTGTGAGCTGTACTGAAGTACGTTAAATGGTCAACCAAGGCCACGTGGAGGCAAGAATTACACCGCACCATCTCCAACTCCGTTCCCACTTTTTAACCTCCTTCTGCTACAGAGAACTTGTAATTAACAACAGAAGTTCAAAAGTGTAGAGAAAAACATATTATGCTTCTTTAGACCACTGTTAATTGCCTCACAGGAGTATGTTGATACTTACTCTATAAAGCTAGAAGACTATAGGTGATGCTACTTCGCTAGATTCTTTCAAAGACAAAGCAGATAACTCTTGCAGTGGAGATTGTTTCTTGTTAATATCACAGCATTCACACAACTATTCCTGGTACATTCAAATCAATCCAGTACTTCCCGAGGTAACTACGAGCCTTCATCCAAAATTTACACTACCAGCAGCACAGCATTCCTTCACTCAGCTTCAGAAACTGGCTGGAAAAAAGTTGCCTTTTCACATGCAACCAGGTGTTCAGTCTTCAGCAGCATCTATTTCGTTTACCAAAAAGTGAAAACCCATTTTTAATGGGTGTGAAGAGCACATACACCATCAAGCAGAATTAAAGTAAGTTTATAGTGGGAAACTACAAATTCATTAGCTTTCATTCATTAGTTTACCAAGCAGACTATTTTTATTCTGCATTCTGTTTTTTAATTCCCTACACCATTGCTAAGCAACAGCTTCTGTAGTTGAGCATGACAGCCTTTTGCAGTACTTGACGTGGAGCTTGGAAATAAAGAGTTACTACCAGCAAACTATGAAACTTCTGCAAACCTGTCAGCAAATATTTCATGGCACTGTCTTTCAAGAACCTCTCTGCATGAGATGTAGTGCCGACCACCTACACCATGGGAGTAGGAACTTCAGCTTTCTAGCACCAGGGGACAGCTAGGTAAGTTTTTGTGGAAGTACCAAAGATAACGTTTTCCACATGAAGACATTAGGCTTGGTGAGCTGCGCTTACCTTGCGGCATTTCCCCTCCCCTACTCCCCGAGATAGCGCATGTAATTTGCTACTCTAAGAAATAGTAGGGCTTCAATCCAAACAGCAAGGTATAGAAGAAAATCTTCAATATTTGAAGAGGACTCTACTAAGACCCATTTGCCATGTAAGTCATACTTGCTTACTTAAAGGACTTGAAAAATAATAAGTAATACCAACTCATAAGCAGTTACAAACTCACTAGCAGTTAATAGAAAGATTTAGCTCTATCTTCTTCTGCAGGTCTACCTGGAAATTAAAGACACACAAAACCTCAGAGCCTGTCAGTCAATATAGGCATATGCTGGTGTGCATTGCCTATTCTGTCAGGATTTACTTATTTGCAATAACTCTTACAAACATTCTCCTGTAAAAACTCTGGTAGCAATGCAGAAAGGGGGAAGAAAAAAAAAAAAAAAAAAGGAACTCAAGTGATCCATGCTCTCACTGACAGTTACATAAAGCCTGAGGTTTGCTTTCAGCTGATGTAGACTCGTTAAGCATTCCTACGAAAGGACAGCACTGCAACACACAGCATCTTTGCATGAGAGCACTAAGAGTACCTTATTCATACAGAAAAGATTAGAGTAAGCATACAGGAATAAATCCAATGCAGGCTGAACTTCAACAAACTACAAGTCTTAAGTTACCTGTTTTTCATTTGGTGCACAAATATAACACCTTTACAGACTACCCAGCAGTTCTAGAGAGACAATCAAAAAGGCACACGTTTGCACAAAAAAGCCTCTGTGAAAAAGGAAAGAGCAGAATAAGGCAGGTAAATGTTTTAAAGCAAGACAGATGTGCAGCCAGTTCTATGCTTTCTGCATGTCTGTGTTACAGATGGACCGAGTCTTTTGGACAGGAACCCCTTGGTAAACTACAGAGCAGTCATTTCTAACTCAGTGTTTGATTGTGAACTCCTAGAGATGCTATTAGTGCAAAAGTGCATGTTAACAACTACATCCACTTTCACAAATAAACACATTGGCTTTACTAGCACAAGGCTGAGAGGTTTAATTTTGCTGGCTGTACATTCTGTAGTGTCCTGTTCACAAAAAAAAATCAGGAAACTTCAGTAAATGCCATTGTGACTTCTGCAAACATGCCAAGTCAACACACAACAGCTGCAAGTCTCAGTGCCTCTTCTGTGCACAAACATTATGCTTCTCCCCCTGCATTTAAACAAGCAATATTTCTTAGTGAAACGGAGCCATGCATAAAACTGTCATTTCAATAGGTTTTAAAGCAGCACAAAGTAGAAGTTTATATTTGAACTGGATTGTTAAGCCTTCTCTCCAGCAAGGAAGAGCATTTTCTGTGCACCGTAACAAACACACCTGTACGTAGCATTTCCTACATGGCTGAGGCACTCTGTATCAACTAGATTTTCCAATGACATCAGCTAGATACCCTTGCACAACGGAAGTCACGTATCAATTCACATAAGAAGTACTACAACAACTTATTTGGACCCTAGTTGGTTTGTTAGAGACATTTCTACATGGCAAGCAGTTCGGCTCTAGTAAACCAAAAAAGGGAAACCAAGCTTATCTGGTTTCCAATCACTGGGTTTTTAACACACATGTAATGAAGTGTTTAATTGTGCATGAAGCAAGTGCAGCTACGCATGAAAGCTGGTTAAAATCATCCAAACAGAGCTCAGTGAACTTGAAGTGCATCAGTGATGCCCCTACCTTATCATGGGAGTTAAATATGTATCCTTACATGTGGTTAATTTCCAGACTTGATGCAAGCCTCCCACATAAAGAGAGCAGTTGACAGGCCTATCCCGTGTGAACACTAGTTACTACTAGCCCCAGGCAGCAAATCCTAGTTGAAGCCAACAGTTCAGCAGCTTCATAAACGTCTGTCACATCTATGCTATAGTGAATTAAGACAAGCCATACCAGTCTCTTACTGTCTTAGCAAAAGACACGGTCTTCTGCAGGACAATGTCAGCTTTCCCCACCTACATACAAAGACATCCAAAAGTCATGTAGCTGGGCAACAGGTCTACACTAGGACGCAACGACAAGGGTACAATTTAACAGCTTGATCTTGGCCTCTACCTAATCATAGACACGTGGCTTCCAGTCAGGCTGGCACGTTGGCTCACATCTGTCTGCAAAAGACTGAGAACATATGCCGCAATCCATCATAAATTATAGATGAGGGCTTTAGCCAAGTTACCATACTGGGCAAAACTAGATGACTTACTGAAACTGTCTTTGTAGAGCAAAGAAATTAATTTGAGGACTTGATCTTGCAATCCCCAAGCTCAAAAGGAGATAATCCTTTACGTACAAAAAAGGGGCAAAAATATTCAAAGGGCAAAAGACAGACATATACATCAACACAAACTACTGGAGAGCAAGATGCATAACTCATTACTTTTTCCCTCCATATATTAAACTATCTCACTCAAAAAGTTGCAATTCTTCTTCTTTCCCTTAGTAGTCTTGAATATGAGAAGAGTCAGCCACTGGAAAACTCCTGACTGAAATTTGAGAAACCCTAAACTTTCTCAGCAACCTCTGAGGAACAGTGCGTACCAACCTATACACAGCATCGCTGCTGCTAAAGCCATCCTTCCTCACACTCTGAACCAGCCTGCCAGCTGACAGCATGCTGCATCATCTGGACTTTCTAATTCTGGTTGGTACTTACCTAGGGACCTCTGTACAAAACTTCAGTGCACAGTAACCTTCAGCAGCTACAATAATAGGATCGTTCCTCATGTTGCACAGGACAGAAGCTTGGGAGTGGGGATTATTACTCTAGTCAAGAATCATGTCACCAGCACATTAGAAACATTCTTAAGAAATATTCTTTCTAGCACAGACATCTTTAACTTCCCTTTGCATCTTCACCTACTATTACTCTCTAAAACACACTGAAAGCTTGTGGGGCTTCAATAAGGATACTAGTTTACTGTTGAGAGCAGCATCCTTTCCTACAGTTAACTCTTTCCCCTTGAGGAGCTGGCTGCCACTGGAGACAAGAGCGTTCTCACAGCTGCACACAGAAGGGCCAAAAAAGGATGACTATCAAGTACCGGTATAAGCTTATGCTGTGCAGAAGTTAACTTGTTAAAAAAATCAGGGAACAGCAGCCTAAAAAGAAGTCATCATCTTAATTGCATCAAAACCATGTGATTTACTTTCTTAGGAAGAGTATTAGCCACACTGGATTCTGTGTTCTTCATCTATATACACAGAGCTGATTTTTTGCTTTTTAATAATAATTTCACACCCTTTATGAAAAAAAAATGTTTTCTTATTTTTCTCCAAAAACATTTTAAAGAAAACTGTAACATAAGCTTAATTTCTTTGACTGCTAATCCATCCTATAAATGCTATAAGCGTACAGTTCACTAGGGAATTACAAGGTCAAAGGAATACATATTGGTTCTTTTAGTTTACTGTACTTTTTTTCCCCATGCCATACTACATATGCTGCTTTATCCACTTGTATCAGGGATGTCACTAACTACATAAGAATATTTGCCTCTAGAGACAAACCACCCACGCACTTCCAAAGGTTATTTCTCAGTTTGCATTCAAGTAAACTTGCACCTGAAGAGTTTTTTCCCCATCTCTGCGCTGTGCAAGGTTATCTTTGGAAAAGAATAGCCGATGTATATGTTTAGAAAGACAGAAATATGTGAGGGGTCAGTAGATCACATGGTCAGATTTGTACCACTCTGCACCTTTACATCTGTTCAGGACACATCCCCAAAGGACAGCCAAGAACCTGGGAGAAGCAGAACACACCAGGCTCCAGTTACCCCCTACAGCTCTGGCAGCCTTTGATACCCGTTGCAGCTAAACATAAGCCATTTCTGCCTTAAAGTCATTCTGCATTATGCCATGGGCACGCAGACTCCTGGATACCTTTAGCACAGACTAATAAGCTGTAAACATTGTTTGCTCTTTTTACCACAGCAATCTTTGCTTCTTCCTTAATACATGCATAATATTGAGAGACAACAGAATGAGCAAACTGATCTACAGCCACTTTCACAAAAAGCATATAGTTTAAGTATTCAAAATATTCCATTACTGTGATCTTCACACAATTCATAGAAGCCACAGATGTTAATCTTTTAGTGGAGCTCCCCAGGCTATTATACACAACAATTAATAAACAGTGGTCTCCACACTCTAAATGACACAGCTTTCTAACCTTAAACATACTAGGCTTCAAGAGACCTTGCGATAAAATGTTTAGGATGAGTAATAGAGTGGCATGCCACTATATAAAAAGTAAGGACAAAACCCAATACTGCATGAGTTTAAACAAAGCTGTGATTCTCTGAAAGCTCAAACTCATGTTCAAGGCCACAGTTAATAGCGGGAGATCCTGAACTGTGGCAGGCAAGTTATTGTAGTTTTCTACATCAACTCTGCAGAAAAACTGTCTGGTTAAGTTCACAGTACAAAGAAGTTCGGTAGCAAAAGAACCATTTTCTTTGACTGACACATAGCAAGCATCACACTGAGCTAAGATGTCTCGATTTACTTTCATCATTGTCACTTAGCTAGAAATCTGTTCTAAAGACAATTGTTAACAATCACTGTAAGAAAAAAAAAAAGGTAATGCAAGCTGATGGACTTGTTTTTCTGGTGGGGGGATGGTCTTGAAGTGCACTGGTTTCACATAGCTATTACAGACAGAACTCATTGACTGTCAGGCAACTTTTGACAACCTTAACGTTCTAGCAGAACCTACTTTCTTTTTCTGTATAACTCCCTGAAAATAATGAGTAGTTCAGAGAGATGCCATCTCCCACTTGGAGAAGTCTGGCTGAATTCCACTGCTGCTTCTTTCACTGCCATTTCTTTCTTTCATTGCCATTACTTTCCAACAGCTGTTTGATTATTGTCACCTTGATTCATAGCTCCCACAGGACAGGTACTCACATCAAAGAGGGCCACACAGAGACGCTCTGAAGAACCCAGTATGACTTGTGGTTAGTTAACCATCTCTGCAAATGCTGGTCAACGAAGTTCAGTACTACCACACTCTTTTTCCAGCATGAGGCATTTTGAGTGGCTTATCTAGATGCCTTGGCTCTATAATCTTGTGTCCACTCACTGAATATTTAGAAAGCTACAGATTCATAATACAAAGATGCTTTTATTAATCAAATATTACACATAAAGCCCTCACAGTAAGACTAATTTGAATACATCTTGAACCATATAATTTTCTAAAAAGACAGCAGATTAAGAAAATCCAGAGGCTGTCAAAACATCTAAACATACTTCTAGACTTGCTTAGAAAAAGGACTGCAGATCTTTCATGGCATTTAAGCAAAAATAAAAAACTCAGTTACTGTGGATGAAGTTAAAACGTTAGAACAATCAAAAGTAGTCCTTACCATCAGCAAAGATCTTTAAACCATCACCTGAATTTGCTGTTTTCTTGGCACCACTGCTATACCAGTGAATCGCAGAGGCTGTGAGAGTCAGCAGGACTGTCAGCTGCCTGGAGTTGAAACTATCTAATTTATTCCATTTTCTGAATTATTCCAGTAACGCAACAAAACATTTCTACCAGTGACACAAAACTCTGTGACAGCAGAATTCCCGAGACCCTGATTTTTCAAAAAGCTTTCAAGGAAATGTTTTCTGAAGCAATCCCTCACACTCCCCACTGAAGAGTGAAGACATCTTGTATACCCAAGAAAAAGCTAATACATGTATTTAACTTCAAAAAGCACTAGTTATTCATCTACATGGTGGCATTTTATTCACCAAGCATCACAAAACACAAGCAGCCATTGTTGTACAGGATGAATGCCTAGCATAAGGTGGTATATAATAAATAGCATTGAAATAAAGGTATACAAATTCCAGAGCTTCAGAAAACAAGTCCATTATTCTCATATTGTCAGGAAGCATCTCTACTTCAAAGTACATAACAGAACAGATGAGATGTGTCTGCCTTTGGTCTATCTGAAGGGTAAGCAGTGGGAGGAATGATGTATTACAGTATATACATACTATCCAGCCCTGTATGACAGGTTCATTCTTTGTTCCCAAAGTGGACAATTCTTTGTTTTCTTAATAAACACAGTTAAACCAAAGAAAGCTTATATTTACAGAGCTACTTCAAGAACAAGAATTTTCTTCCCTTTCTACCATCTCCTCTGACATGAAAGAGGACCACTTGTCAATAACAGCGGCGGAAGGAAAAGGACAGTGTTACGATACTTTATCTCTGAGGTCCACTTGTGCACCCTGGCAAGTTGTATGCCAAAACCCAGGGGCGCTGGCAATCTAGTCCTGCTGGAAATGCACATACCCACGTCAGCTTGCTTCCCTCAGTGCAGAGCAGGAGACACTGGGCTTAGTCCCTGCATTCCACACTGTGCTGCAACACTCCACCTCCTCCCCCCACAAAAAAAATATCAAAAACTGTCAGAAATGTTGACCAAGTTCCATGTCAACATACACAGCAGCTTAATTTCTTATGACTAGTCGTGTCTATATGAGAACTGCAAAACCTGAAGGTTTTTGGCTTAGTCACAGAAGACCAAAATAAAGACAAAACCTATACACAGCTGCCATCAACTTCCAAATGTTTTCAAACACCTTTGCTGCTGTAAGAAAAGACAAAGCTGCCATTGAGGATTCCCTAACTTAACTCCTCAGAAGCCTTTAAATTGTTACACATCACTCTGTTACAGACTTCCAGCCTTGCTCAAATTTACCCTAACATCAACTTACTCCAAGCTTTACTGGTTTTCTTCAGGATTTAGTTCTGAACACAAACTTCATACCAAAGGGTGGAGAAGGAAGGGTGGGGAAGAAACACTTTCTCCCCAAACGAAGGTATATTCTCCAAACTTGTCAATAAAGAGCATGCAGAGGTATCATGGAGGTCAGGTTGGATCCTTCACAATTTGAAGTTTATAGGACATTTTGATTTCAGTAGTTCTGCACAGAGCTTTTTCAATACTCTTTTGTTAAACTTCCATATAACAAAAATGCATGCCTAACTGGAATCTCCTAACACCCTCCAGTGTGGTAAAAACAGGTACCATAAAGCTTTTGCATCATTCACACATTTTCTTCCTAACAGTCAGTACAAAAACTTGTGCAGTACTGAACACCCTTAATCTCCAGTTGCATATTTACAGGGAATATTGCCAGCCCAGATGCTCTCCCCTTCTCCTACAGCTCCTTACTCCAGCAGCTGATTGATTGCACCTGCTTCACTTTATTTGTTCTTGGTTCCTTTCTTGATTTCTCCTCATCACTCTTCCTGAACAGCCACTCCACACTTTACTAATCAATCTGTCATTTTTTTCACTGTATACAGTGCTGGAAGTAAATGGTAAAGAACCTTTTCCACATACTCCATCAGTTTCTGTTCTGGCTTGTCAAGCATGCAGAGGATTTCCCCACCACCCTTCAAGACCTCTTTAGTTTGTCACTGCAAATAGCAGCCTTTCACTTGAAGAAAATATCAGAACTTGGAATGGCACTCCCAAGTCATCATGATTTTGTTGTACCTGGGGCTTCACTTGCTCTCTCCAGTCTCATTTAGGTGGCACCAGTTGCCCTCCATATGTACCAGTACACAGAGCAGATATTAGCATCAGCAATAAGACTTAAATTCTAATTTTTTGATATTTCAGCTCAGAAATACAACTCTTACACACTCTCTATACCTTCAGAGTGGGGTCAATGTTTAAGGGAAAAAGTTTGAAGCAGCTGCAGTAACAGTTGCATTAATATACATATTTAATTGCACTGATCAGTTGAAATGTGGAAGCATTTCTATTCCACATGGCTTATTTACAACAAATACATCAAAGAAAACAAGTTACTATAGATATTTTCTCCTGAATGTACAGTATAACAAAAGCCTCAAGTAGCAAAGAAGTGTTTCAGTGCAACTTCTGCCTTCCAGCATTTTTTGCAGTGTACTGGTTACTAACAGAAAGAAAGCAAGAGCAGCTACAAGAAAATAAATTCACCACTGCCATGATTCAATACCCACATGTTAGACACCAACATTTTGCTTATGTGAAGTGTCACAGCAATCACAACATAAGTCCACACCTTGCCACGTTCAGCAGCCCAAGTAATAAGACCTGTGAATTTTACCATATTATACAGAATCTGAGAGTAGTTAAAGTGGAAATACCATTTAGGCTAGAACAGATAGAGTCTCCCAATTAAACTATCTGATATGCTGCATATCCCCATGTACCACAGGCCTCCAAAATGAAGTTCGGAGAAGTCTGATCTTTTTTACTTTTATGCAGCCTTTGTCTTCTAGATGGACAGGCTTCTTTGTGTTGTAAGATACAAAAGGCATATTCTAAGGTGAGAAAGAGGTCTATGGGTACAGTTGTAGTAAAACTACTCATCAGTGTTGAAGAGGTCAGGAACCTCTGACATATTTTCACTCCAAAATTCATTAAAGATGCTTTTAAGAGTATATGCTACCATTAGATGTTTATGGCAGTAGCATCTGGAAATCTGTCAGCTCCTTCAGATTGTGCTAGGCATCACAGCTTTCCCATTTTACTAAAAACAGCTATTTAGTTCCAGGCCATGCCTCACCTGAAGTATTATCATAAAGACCATGTTCACCTGCAGTCACAAGATCACTCAGCACACCTGTTGTCACAGGACAGTATTTGCCCTTAATGATAACAAAAGGGTCAGAATACTACTCCTATATCTGCAGGGGCAGAAATCACTTTAGGTCTCATAGTTAGATCCTCCTCCAAAAATCGCAAGCCTCAGCCAAGTAGAATAACAAGAACTAAAAAGAAAAAAAGGAGGATGAAACCAGCTCAGAAGTTTCTTCCACACCCCCATGTGGATGAACAAGAACGAGGCACTGTTAAAGGATTATGTACAAAATAAAGAATTCTCTAAGTGGATCGGGTTCTCATTTTTGTTCAGCCTTCACTGCAAGTATTTAAACAACTCTACCAGTGATCATGCAGTGATAACGCTGCAAATGCTAAGAGAAGGGGAATTAATCCAGGCGAGGCTGATATTCCTCAACCCAAGCAAGCAGGCAGAACCATAACAGAGGCTTCAAATCCATTCTCCCCCCATTTCTGGATTCTCAGAAAACAACACAACTTGCGCACTTCCCCTCTGCTTTTCAGCCACCTACAAAAACAATGCTATTTTGCTCAGATTCCCCGTATCATTCTGTTAGCCCAGTTTCAAAGACAGAGTTCTTTAGGCATGGCTGACTGCTGAAATATCTGAAAAGTAAGACTTGTGCAGAGAATAACTATTTTACACACTTAAGGCTATCGGTGTATTATGACTGTATGGGGATATCTACAGAATCAGTAGACACCAGTGAGGCTTTAAGAAGTTCTCCGGGTGGCTTTTTCCCCCTGCTCCCAAAGTGCTAGTCCCCACGTCCGGCTGCCGCTGTTAGTAACAACATGGGTTCTATGTCTTGGCCCTCCTAAAAGTCACTTCAGGCTGAGAAAATAGAATTGTCTATATTTAAAACTATTCCCCTGTTTTACTTACCATCAGTTTCGCTCTTGTTTTTTAAGTCTTCCATCCACGTTGGAATATTTTTCAATGCAACATAATCCCTTAAGTACTCTTTGCGTCTTTCTTCCAAGGTCATCTTCAGCAAACGCTCTGTTCAGGGGAAGAGAAACAAAAAAAAGTTTTGCAAGCTTTCATATATTCTTGCACATTAGCCAAGTAGCAACCAATTCAGTGTCCTTGATGCAATTAAATGCCATCTGAGAGAACCAAGCATGGATGATTCAATGAGTTACAAGTAATAGGAGCTAAACACGGTGCATCTAAACAACTGCACGATCCTATTTCTGGATATCCCAGTTCAGCAAAAAGAAATGCCTCTTCAACACACTCTTGGCTGTCCAGACTTCCTCCCCACATCACTACTGTGCTTCTTCTTCTCATCACTTAAATTCAAGAATCAAAGCACTAACATCAAGTTTATTAAGTAGGGAATTCTTGGTTTATAGAGTTTTCAGGTAGAGTCTATTCTGTAGGTTCTGCATTTGTGAACCAGAAGCCTATTACAAAAAAAAAAAAAAATTAGGAAGATCAAAATTTACTGAAATTAAAGTAACAATACCAGCAAGTTCAGGCAGGGAGCGTGGCACAAAATTAACAAAGCACTACTACATTACAAAAGGAATTGGAGCAAAGCAAATGTTATGTCACTTTCTAGATGGCTAGAGTTATAAGAAAGGCATTTTTGTTTGGTTGGGGTTTTTTTGTTCTGCAAACAATGTAATCTTCAGCATGAGAAAACTGCTGTCATTTGCTTTAAACATATCCAGGGGCATTTAATCCTGTTTTGGGCCAAAAAATAAAATAAAATAAAAAAAAAAATCACTAGCTGTAGAAAATACTAGGGTATCTGTCAGACACCCAACAGCACACTGCAGAAGTAAGTTTGAAAACTTTGGCTGAACATAATCCCAAATGCTAGTTAAGTTCACTGCCATCCACTGGCTACAAAAATTTCTAAAAAGCAGACCAAGACCAGCTCGAACTGCACCTGCAGGATTTAAAGTGCTACAAAATGGTACCTGGTTTAAAGTGAATGGCTTGGGTTAAGCTTTAGAGATTTTTATTTGAGCATTAGTATGGCACACTGTTACCCCACTGAAACACATACGGATGGTTATTTTCTCCTGAGAAAGTCACCACTTCTTTTTTCAGACATTTTGTGAAAAGTAAAGCCTCCAAGATTGTACAATTGTGACTGCTACTGCCAACTTCGCTATTCTTCAGACCTTGCTATAAATGGACTAAGTCCTAAGGTTAAAAAAAACACATCCCAGTGACCCAACACTGCAAACAACCCTGGCGCTTCAGCAAGACCCTGTACCTGACTTTTGCAGCCACATCCTCTTCTCCCTCCCCATCACATCAGTATTAGCTTAGACCTAGATGCAGAGCTTTTCCCCTTCAAAAAGGGGTGTGGAAGGAACAGAACCCAAACTGTCAAGCATATCACAATGCCCATACACCGATCAAGTTTTTGGGTCTGTTTTTACCAGTAAGACTGTACTACTATTACCATAATAGTAAGTTTTCCCTGGCACATTATTTAGTAATAAATGCTCTTTGATAATTCAAGAGTTTTTAGGGATTAGGAGAGGGCTAGACCTGTATTATTTGCCTTTAGCATAAAGGACTAGACAGACATGAAAAGAGTATTTTCATCTTGAGCTGAAGGAGCAGTGAGTGGACTGTAACATGGAAACTGCTTCTCAGATCAAACCTTAAAAAAAAAAAAAAAAAAAAAAGGAAAGAATCACTTTCCGTGGGTTTGGATTGGTTTTTTTTTCCCAAAATAAGGTCTTCTAATTATGCAGGCAGCAATCAGCACATTCTAGTAACGGTAGGTTTTGAGCACAGGCTCCCTTATCAAAATAAGTTTATTTTAATATTTTTGACAGTATGAACAATTTTCTTCAGTTGACAAAAGCATTCATCTCCTATTATTCAGGCTTGGTATCTTAATTTGGTATTTACAAATGCAAAAAGTAAAACTAGTGTGATTAGAACCATCACTATGCACAACATATGATATGCACAACATAAGATATGCACTTAACTCCATTGCTTGATCTTCAAGCATACAAAACACCAAGTATCTAATGTGCACATTAGATGTACTACAGAAAGGCAAACCCGAGAGAGCGTGTGAGTGTGCCTGCCTTTTGCTGTAGAGGTTACAGACCCAGCTCTATGCCTTCAAATTGCATGTTCCCCTCCTACAGGAAGGTTTCATAAAACTTTGCTCTTGCGAGTCAGCAGCGAGAACTGAGTCTTAATTATAGACAAACCTCCCCGGAAAATGCTTCTGACAGCCTTAGCCCTACGTACAGTTTTCTGCCTGTAGCTCTATGAAGTGCCTTTGAAAGACTGCAAGCAGACCAGTCCTGTGTCTAAGACTCTGAAATCAACTCCAGTCCCACCCCTACTCTGTTTCAGCTGTCCTCAAGCAAGATCCACTCTGGGAGAACATGGACCAACCCTTAATTACCAAAAAAGTAATTAAGAAAAGCAAGCGTATTGTCAGTGGGTTTGAACTCAATATTTAGCAATCAGTGCTTTTTCTTTTTAAGAAGTGCTTCGGAATCTAAAAGGCTGAGAAATGAGTACACTCAGAGCTTCATGGGAAGAGTTGCACCAGCGAGCACACACACACTTTACAGGAGTCCAGGAGTATCTGCAAAAGACAAAGGTAGACCTAACAAAAGATTTGATTTCAAAAGTACAATCCAGGTAGGAAGGAAAGAAGTTTGGCTTCTGTACTTTTTCTTTCTAGTAAAGGAGATACTTGGTAAGAACAGTCACACAGGGCTACAACAGCAACCATGAACATAGAAGTTTTTTCTGCCCTCCAAACTAGAAATACCTAAGGCCAGCATCATTGGCATGGTGCTGGAAAGCAGTTCCTGGAGCAAGGACTGGCAAATGCAGTTCATTTTCCCTAGGCAAAAAAGACACCACAGTCCTGACCAGATAGCGCTCACAAACACGCTCCCCTGGATAGAAAAATCTCATCAGCAGTCGTGGGCTCTGGTTTGCATTCAGTAACATCACCGTACTGATGGCGACTGCTATCCTCACAGCTAAGCCAACAAATGCATGCCTGCAGCTCAGGTTTCCAGCTTACCCTCCAGACCCTCCACTTGACCCTCCTCACTGAGGGTTCAAGTTCACGCGTCAGGCTATGAATTCACACAGACAGAGCAGAGCTAGAAGAGACAAATGGAAGTAATGGGAACACTCACCAGAGCCTACCAGAAACCTTTCCCCAGCTGCCCCCAGCACAAAACCAGCATGTTTTGAAGATAACGACATACACCATTAAGGACTTGCATAGGGAATATCAGGTATAGTTGATCACACATAAGCAACACCTGAGAAGACTGAACTGTATCTTCTCTGTTGAAAACAGAGAATTAAAACATCTTGTAGAAATCTGTTGCCTCACTGTAACGACAGAAGCACGCTTTGTAAGACAGCTTTGAAAGAAAAAAAGTATATGACATAACACTTCATTTGAGAGGAGTTTGTCAGGAGCAGCTAACCTACAGAGGGATCAGTTTATTTCTGTTTTAACAGTTTTGCCTCAGAAACACATGCTTGATTTCTGCCACAGACAAAAGGGATGAATCCCACCCTTCAGGCTGGTCTTCTGCTTTCTTGACTTGAAACACAGAGTCACAGGGGTGATGGAAGAAAAGAAAGAAAACTTGAAACAGAATCCACTGGTCAGTTTCTTTTCCTCTCCTAGTATATTTCTAGATTATTTGTAAACATACCAGGCAGGAAGCCATTTCCTCCTAGGCAATGCAAATACTCCCACCCCGTCGATTTCTCTTTAATTTCTACACTGCTCTCCACGTGATGAATACAAAGTATCTAAGTGGCAAGGTCCGCATATAACGCTTGTCCCACGGTTTTCATGCTCTCGAGTTCGGCACTGGGGCTCTACGGAGTCTGCACAGGGTGGGGGTGCTTAAAACCACTCAGTATTTCTGATGGCGGGAGGGGTGCGCTCGGGGAGCCCCCACAGCCCCGGCGCGTCACCCCGGCTGATCAACGCTGGGAGCTGAACGCAAGTGCACGGCACCAGCGACACCGACAAACCGCATTTTCCCTGGAAAACGTACGCAGGAAAACGAGAAAAGGCACGTTTCGACGGCATGTGCCGAACTTTTCGGCCTGAAACGCCTCCACAAGGTGACCCGGGGGCGGGAAGCCCTGAGGGAGAGGGGCTGCTTCCCGCCCCCCCGCGCCCCCTCAGCCCCAGGGCCCCGCTCCCCGCAGGCAAAGTTACTCAGCGATAACCGAGGCGGGGGAAACCCCTCCGGACCCCACCTGAAACACCCCCGGATCCCGGAGAGCTGCCGAGGGGCGGGGGGGGCACCCCGGGAGTGTGGGGTTTAGGGGTGTTCCGGGAGTGAGAGGGCAGGGGCCAGGGCGGAGAGCGCGGCGCGCCCCCTCCCCCCCCCGAGCCACCGCCCCCATCCCCATCGCTACCTTGCCCTTCTCGTCGCTCATCAGCAGCAGCTCCTGCTCGCCCAGCCACGACTCCACGTCGGCCACGTCGCAGTAGTACTGCTGCAGCTGGTACGTGGCGTCCAGGCGCTGCTGCCGCTGCTCCACCTGCTCCTGCAGCTCCCGCCACAGCGCCCCCAGGCGCTCCGCCAGGCGCCCCACCCCCCCGGCCTCGGGGGTCCCGACCGACGCCACGGCTCCGGCACGTTCCAGCACCTCGTCCACACGAGGACCGTGCGCCTGGATCTCCCGGCGGAGGTTCTAGGCGGAGGCGGAGGGAGGGTGGGGGTTGGGGGGGTGGGGGGGGTGGGGGAGGGGGTGTGTGGGGGTGTGGGGGGGTCCTCGTCCTC
>JAVJGJ010000032.1:7704770-7760226 GCA_035590215.1 Microhierax caerulescens | reverse complement strand
GCTGGCACAGCACGGCCCGCCGCGCCTGTTCCTGCCCGGCCCGGCCCGGCCCGGCGCTGCCTCCTTCGCCCGGCGCTCCGCTGTCGTGCTTGTGCGGGCCGCGCCGGCACTTGGGAGGGCGACCGGCCCCGGCGACCCCGGGACGAGGTGGGAAACAGCTGCCCGGGTCGGCTTCAAAATGGGTGCTGCAGCCCTGGCCGCCGCGGTGACGTTGCGGGGAGCGGGGGCTCCGCGCCGGGGTACGGGCTTCCACTGCCCCACACGGCAGCCGTGACCAGCTTCCAGCAATGCCAACGTCCCCCTGGGACCTACGGGTGAGGGAAGGCCTCCCTCGCTCGCCACTCCCCTTAATCCTTGCGGAGATTACTTTCCCGCTCTCAATAAACACGCCAACCCCCGTGGACTAACTAACTAAATAAATATAAAAGCTTCCCTCAGCTGTCGGACCCTCCACGCTTGTGGCCACACAGAGGTGACAGCCCTTCCTCGTGCAGGTGACAGGATTTGGCCCTGGAAGACAGTGGGTGCTGGTGCTCAACCTGGAGCGTCACAGGAGCCGGGGCGGCACTGGGCATCCTCACAGCCTTCGTCCGCATCGTGATGTTCATGGACCAACACAACCTTACCTATAAGTAGCAGTTTCTCAATGGGATGTAGATGCCTGGTTGAAGTCGAGCATCTGAAGGTGTCTACATCTGTCCACATGAAAAATGTACCATTTCAGCAAAGTTATACAGAAAGTATCATCTGTAGGCCTTCAGGTCGAGAACCGGCTTTTCTTTGGTGATACTGCTGCTTGACCTGTAACGAAGAAAGGTGAGGTACAACATAGTGATGTTTCAACTAATTTTCCTGTAGTTTCAAATTAAAAAAACAAATTAGCACCTCTCCTATTACCATTAATCTTGAGTCACAGTACAATTCCTTACAGAAAAATCCTTAGTCTTACCACGCTCTGAGGAAGCACTCAGAGCTTACTGTTTAACCAGTTCAAAATCAGACTAGGATTTCTCTTTACAAAGCACATTAAAAATATTTGTATTACATCATCCTCTAAGGGTCTGTTACTATCTTCTGTCTTTACTTGATTTCTTCACCTTGCCCAGGTGATGTGCTTTGGTAGCTCGAGCACAGTTCTCTCACCTTGATAATAAAAATGAGAGAGAAGCCAACAGGTAAACAGGCATTAAGAAAAGAGGTCTTAGTTTAAATCATGCTTGCTTGCATGATGTATGAACCCATATCCTAGATCACTGCATATTTACCAAGCTACTGAATATTCTAGTGTCCTGTGGGATCTGTTCCACATTTGATAAATCAATGTTTATTGGACCAGAAGCGGAGAGAGAAAATGTAACCCTCTTCCTGTAAAGGCCATCTGCATGCATTCTTCATTTTCATTTATAAAAGCAGCTACAAGAGCCATAATTTTGGAAAATACGTAAAGGAAGTACTTACATACCTTAAAGGATAACAATTATGAAACCTGATGTTTACATCAGGACCAAAATGGAAAACCACATAAAAGATGGGAATAAAACTTTCTTCAACTTTAAAATAGAAATGTTGAAATGGTCCAATTCCATTAAGAAAACCATGACCGCATTTCACTTCTCCACTCCCTACCAGCTGCTGGTGTTACCATTGATTCCACCGACGCAGTAAGAAGTGACTGCACTGACTTCAATATGTATGAGCATGACCTCTCTTTTGCTTCTTATACTTTTGATTTGGGAGGCCTTAAACCAGAGAAGTGATCGGCAGTTTCGCATGTGGTGGTAAAGTTTGTCAAAAAAGCAGCAATTCAGTACTTGGATAAAAACCAACCAGGCTGCAAGATAGGAGGTTATTTTTCTTTTAAAACCGTAGCAAGCTGTATACATGGTAGGCTAAAGCAATGCTCAGAAGGCTTAAAAATGTTCTGCTGAAACAGTGAGCTTGAAAATGAAACTGATAGGAGATGGGTATTTTGTCTAATGACGTGGGTGTACTGAGTCCATCCAAGGACTGGTGTATGCACTGGTGAAATCTGACAGAGGCAGGCAGGAAAAGCAGGAAATGTCCAAAAATAGTGTTGGAGAGATACATAGCCTGGGCAGAATATAGGTTTCTACTAATAACTGTAAAATGAACATTTAACATAAGGATGAAGTAATGACTGGTTAGAGAGTTCCCGTTAGAGACACAGGAAACATAAATTAATACGAGAGCGAATACTACACTACGTAAGTGAACAAATGTACCAAAGAAGAGCTAGAGCTTTGATTTAAACTGCTAGGTCATGCAACCAGAGTGGTATTAAGGCACCTACATGCAGCACTCTGATCACCATCAACCGTCTTGACCGAACTAAAGGCAGCGTCACGACAGATCCCACACTGAGCCTATAGCGGGGGAAAGCCATAGGAAAAGGACTGGGGCGCCTTGAGGAAGGAGGTTGTGGCTGCTGGATGAGTGGTGGCTCCAGGGGGGTCAGCTGTGGTGTGGGATACATGGCACACCAAAAGAGAGGAAGGAGAGGGTTGGTCTGAGACACAGTTCTAAAGCAAGGATAAAAACATCGGTTGCTGGAGAAGTGGATAGGACTGGAATGGATGTCAGCTGTTCCAGATCTTGATAGTCTTAAAAACTTTGGAAAACCCTGCAAAAGAGGGAAGGGCACTCAGGCATGGCAAGCTGATGCCACCTCAACGAACATGACACGATGTGCGGCCAGGTCCTGCGTTTGTGGACATTGAACCAAGGGCATAAACCACGTGGTTTCACAACAAAAGCCTCAGTGTTTAACATGGAGATAATTTATATCTTCCTCCTCACAGAGGCAACTGTCAGAAGCCGCTGCCCCATAAAACAGTTTAAAATATGCCTGTGAGTATGTTCGATTCAAAGGTCACGTAACATGAGTTACCTGGAGTAAATTCTTACTTCCTTATACTTCAAAAAGCATGTTTATACAGATCATCAAACTCTTCTATTTGCAGTAAATGCTATCCAAAAAAAGTATGTTTGTTTCTTTGGTGGATTTTTGGAGGGGTTTGGGTTGCTTTTTTTTTCTTTGTTGTTGAATAACAGGCAGGAATGATTGTATGACCATTTGTACATCATTTTTCACATTTTATATTTTAATTTTTTTACATATATTTTAATAGTACACAAACTGCAAACAGAATCCATAAATAAACTATTTTTTCAATCTTTTTATCTAAAAGATTTTTTATCACAAAATATTTGAGTTTTTCTCCTCCCTCATTTTGTTTTTGGTTTTGTGTTTGGGTTTTTTTAAAACTAGGAACTGTCTTGATTATGAATTCATTTCAACAGCTTCTTGTACTGCTACAAATTTCTATGCTGGGGCATTAAAAAAATTAAAGAAAAATGAAAATGACAGCAGGAAGTCTGTTTAATTGTTTACAGTGGAAAACAGTCCTTTATTTCAACAGTATTTACACTGTTTATTTAACTTTTCATTGAATAGAGTGAAAAAGTTAAAGGTGAAATTAAGATGCCTTAAAAAATGTAAATATATTTTGAATTTTCATAATATAAATACCATTCCAGTTAATTTATTAAAAAAATTAAATGCAAATTTAAATTTAAATTAAGATTATTTTCTCAATTTCTACCCCACTTTAAAAAAAGGCAACAGAATGTTATGGGCAGTTTCACATGTTAAGAGAAAACTCCTTCCTCATGTATGTGAAGGTACATTTTGAAATGTATAATTTCAGTAGCTATTAAAAAAAATGATTTATTATACTAATAACAGAGCAATATAAAAAGCTAAAATGGGGTTTATAAATTATTTATACTTAAGAAAAATGTATTTCAGCTGTTGTTAATCTTATCAAAGCTTGCTTGTGTAGCAAACCATGTGTTATGCCTGGTCTTGCTGATTTTGATTAAATCCTGTGCCGAAGCACATTTCCACCACGGGAAATTCAACTGCAAACTTACCGCCCCTGTACATTAATCATGAAGTCTTTCCTCCTGTCCATCCGTATCACATGCTGCAATTGTTCTGAGCATTTTTCATAATGTTTCCACTATGTTGTTGATAAAATGTCACCTTTTATTAGCATGTTCACCCTAAGATGCTGATGTACATTTAAACCAGAACATGCACATCATCCATCTTTTATTTGACAGTGCTATCCTACCTTCTGAACTTTTAAGCTACTAGCACACCTGGGTCAAGGTTCAGTTAATGAAATGATGCCTAGTGACAGGTATAGAGGGAGTTAACTGACTACAAGCATTTGATAAACCATTACCTGTAATTTCTCTGGTTTGTTGCCTTGGGCAAACGAGCTAAAGAGGAGGCAAGTAACTACAAGCCCCATTTGTCCAGCTGGGTGATTGGAGAGAAAGAGGAAAGGCAAGATACTCGTGTTTCTTGCAGCTTTAGGATTTTAATCCATTATGTCAGGGAAATACATTTTGGTCCATCAAATAATGTGGTAACAAAACTATCCAAACCAAGAGAATAAGAATGTTTCTGTGCTGTTGATACTTTTGGTAATATGATTTCCTAGAGATACTATTTCACCAGTAGTCAGGTGCATAGTATTTCAGTTTAACCACTAAGATTATACTTGTATCTAGAAACAGTAATTTTTGACGGTAAAGAAATATAATATTAAACACCTAAAACAAATAATTTGAGGTAATTATTCAAATAATCTAATATATACACATTATTAAATGACTCTTCCGATGGTTAAGACTTTTTTTTCTAGTACTTGGCTTTGATTTGTTAGACCCTCACAGACTTCTAGAAGAGAAATTTGTAGGTCCCTTGAACTTGGACCTATTTTAAGCCAACTATTTTTGGAAAACATCGTTCCAACCTAGCAGCTTGTAACACAGTTCAGTCTTGCAATGCAAATGAGTGGAGGATGTTCCCAAGCTTTGCAGAAGTTCCAAAACTTAATTACTTAATTCAGAAGTATCAGGTGTGATTATGCATACCATGTGAGACTGACGCATGTTTTAATTATTGCAATGGCTACCATGTCATACCTGAATTCTGCAGTATTTCACACCAACTGCATCCTATCATCAAAATCCATGTTTGCAAAGACAAGGGAGAAGGAGCTTTTCAGAGTTTCCAAAAGAACCTCACAGACCTAAATTTTTACGTGCAGCAGAAGACTCAAAAAGAAAGACAGGAATGTTCAACTTGGGCTCCACTCTGGGATCAGCATTGTATGGAAGAGTTAAAGATACAAGGTTAAAAAACCAGCAGTTGATCCGGACTGAAAGTCTCCTGCTCCTGGATCTACTCCTGGCTCCGAGAGGAAAAGAGGAAGAAAAGAGAAGTGTTCCACCTTGGAGCTGACTCAATGGAGTGGGAAGTGGAATGCTAAACCAGCACCCTGGTCCCAGCTACCAGGGACTTTGCCCCCATTCAGATGTTCATAGTTGTGATGGCAGTACTTGCACGAGCCTTCTCAGGCCTTTGCTGGAGACAGAACTACCTTTTAGTCTCAGTCATTCTGTAACAGAACAAACCAAGATGTATTCCAGAAAGTACTGAATAAAGAGGAAGACTTGTAAGCTTGAAATCACTTTTCAGTGTGCCACTTGAAAATGTGGAATTCCTGCTCAGCCTGTAATGTCCTCAGTTAAAAATCGAGATTGAAAGGGCAAATGGAACGAAACAAAGTGACCTCAATATAGAAGAACAGAGGAAAAAATAAAAAAAGAAAGGCTTAACCATGTGCTTAAACTTAAAGTACACAAAAGTAATTCTATTGACTTCAGCTGGCACCACTGATGTACTATACGACCACTCTGAACTTGACCTCTACTGGCTGCGTACAACCTTCTTTTAATCAAGACAGTCACATCATCGAGTGGCTTTGCAAGGACAGAAGATAATTAAATGCGGATCTAGCAGAGGAAAGCATACCATTAATCTGCAGTAGTAGCAGAGATCTTTAGTAATTATAAAATTCCTTACATGATTGCTGCTTTTCTTCCCTGAAAAACAACATCCTGGCATTAGGAAAGTTTACATCGGGTGACTGTAAGAAGAGGCAAACAGATGCATTTTGTTGGTTTGGTTCTTCCACTCTCACTGCATGCATCTACATTTATGCTTTGGTTTGTATTTTAAGACTGGGAGGGGCAGAAGGTGGGTGATTTATTCCAGCGTGCTATGCCAAATGCTCAGCACACAGCTGAGCAACTGGGACTTGTCAGGCTGGGAACTAATTGGTTGCAAAAAACAATAAAAGATAGGAGTACTTTTTAAAGACATCTAACATGCTGACTGTTTAAAATTAGGCTGAAATGACATTATTAAAGAAAGCTTTCAAGTGTCAAAAGTGAAAGAAGGTCACATATTCTCCTCTGAGGAAATCTAGATCTCACCAGAGGGAACATCCACTTTCATTATTCTGCTATTTTATCTGTTTTGTCTTTTACAACAACTTTGTAGCCAGACAGAAAAAAAAAAAAAAAAAAAAAAAGCTAAGAGATATGGTTGAGTATTGAAAGAATGAACACATAGAGTAGATAAAGAATGTAAGAATTGGAAAGATGAGTCAAAATTTAAAAATTATATATACTGCAAAGCTAGTACAAAATAGTTATTGATGAAAAACTAGGCTGTTTCGAATGTAAGTCTTGTGCATCTTACTATTTTTGTTTTAACAGAGATCATGCATCGTCAAAATCACTTGAATTATACCACTATAAATATGTTTGGTTTATACATACCAAGAACTAACTGAATTAATTTTTCAACTCTGCTTTTCCATCTCTTTCCTTTGTTTGTTTTGGATTTTGTTCCCCTCCAAATGATCCATCTATTCATGGTTATCTATTCTCACCATTTCTGATTGATTCTGTCATTTTTAATTCATCAATTCCTGTGCACTTTTTGTAGATTGGAGGCAAATCTCTTCTCAAGAGAAGAGCTGTAGCTATGTTACTATTACAAAAGGACATCTGCCAATTAACATTAGTGAGGTAGTGCTTGTGATACATACAGAATCATAGCTTGTACAAAATTAAGGGATCAGAAACTCACCACGGCTGGAGGGCCCACAGGAGATCTCTGGTCCAAGTTTTTGCCTAAAGCAAGGTTGCACTGAATTCACATCGGGGTGCTCAGGGCTTTTGACACACTGAGTGCTGAAAACCCATAGAGATAGCAGAGCCACAGCCTGTCTGGGCAGCCTGTCCCAACCTCTGCTGAATTTGCTGAAGTTTATCACCATCCTCCTTGTATTTTTGTCTAGCATCAAGTTTTAAAAACATAGTTTAAAGAATTCCAGTTCAATCAACTGATGTCCCACGATACGTAAAACTATATGAGCATATCACTATTACTCTATACCTTTCTTGCACTACATTTGTTTTGTCAGTTGCCTCGGACTTCACACTGGATTGCATGGCTTTTTGGCAAAGAACTATCTTTTTGCTTGTATGGAGTCCAACATGAAAAATAGGGGGTGGGGAGGGGGTGTCTTTCAGCTTTGTGGAAGCAATGGCATGGTTATTTTTGAGGCTATTTTTCTTTCTAATTTTACTTTACTCTTTTGTCTTCTCTTGCATTTTGTTTGCTTTGCCTAACCTTTCATGTTGTTTATCACTCACCTTTCCATTAGCAGGACGCTCTATTTTTATCCCCTGTAAATACAACACATACTCCTGCTCCTTTTCTTGTAACGCTTCCCGCACTGTGAAAGCATATCTACATTTTCCTTATATTTTTCTTTCATCTTAATGCAATACACCCCATATCGACTTCACTACTTTCCTCTCAGCTAAATTGTTCTAAATTATTTGTTTGGTGTGAGGGGAGAACAGTTATGTAATACAAGTAACTGCTTTAACTTTGATCACCTGGGTATCATAAGTTTGTGTGTAGTGGTTTTAGTTTAATTATGTTCTATCACTTGGCAAAAGTTAGGTCATAAATTGGGAGTACAGGTTTTAGAGGAGATTTGCAATAATACTCTGCCTGAATGCTGGCAATTAATATGTCCTCCCCATTAATTGCACTTTATTGCTTTGTGTTACTAAATAGCGTGTTACTGTATCATTGACATTATAGTACATTATATACTAGGAAAGTAGGATATTTACGTCACAATTCTTAGACGCAGTTTTAATTGTGACTTTCATTTTGTATAGTATTCATCACCTTTAGCTTTGATATACATTTTACCTTTTGACAGTATTTTTTTGTTGCTAGTACATTAATGGCTTTTCCTAATGTGCCAAAATCAGTGCAGACTTTTTTATTAGTGATCCATAATTCACAAGTATTTGTTGATCCGTAGGAATCAGTTTTGTTCTTATTCCCTCCCTCAAGTTGGTCAAGAACTGTGTTATGAGCTCTATTCCGCTCATATTGAACTCACCAGAAAACCCTTTCTATTTTAACTGAATTATTTACTGCGGATACACAATTTCATTTACTACAGTGGTTCCCACACCTAGATGCTAACAGTATTAGAGAGAACAGTTTGTATAAAACGCTTCACTCGGGCTCATCGGGTACAAAACGTACCCTCCTCGGGTAGGACTATAATGATGGTCACTGCCCACTGTCCTCCGAGGAGCTCTGTGATCTGGAAGTTTTCTCACCATGGCTTTACAGTGCCACCTTGCTCACAGGCTGTTTTCTGTACGTTGCTGTACAGCAGTGCAGAAGGGGTTTGCATTGTGTGTCCTCTTCCACGGGTTATCTACAAGCCTGACAAAGGTCCTGACATCCTCTTTATTATAAATCCGTCAGCACTTAGGTACAAGTAGTAGTACAGTTAAGGCTGATATATAGCAAAGTCTCCAAACCATCCATTCTGGGGAAAATGAAGACTTTCTCCCTGCTCACGCCTAGCAGCCTAAGGGATAAATGGGTGGCTAACCAGCAAAGCACCTCTTAATTTATGGTTATTTATGTAGGTGGTTACAGCTATGTACTGCATTCTGCCTTTTCTCATAGGCTGGAAAAATCATTTAATCTTTTTTTCTTGTAGCAATCCCTTCCTGGAAGCCCTTTCAAGAAGAGGTCCGTAATATGCTCATTAGAATTTAATCTCTTATATTTTAATAAGTATCCTGCAGGTTTATTAAGGTGTTAGAAGTATCTTTTAAAAAAAAAAAAAAAAAAGAATGGCATTATTAGTTAGCAAATTAAGAAAATTTGTCTCCCAAATACGTTTTATTTGAATAGAAACAAAACAGTTTTATTAACAAGATGTACCCTCTTACAGATAACTTATTTTCAGAAGCAGAAGCCATTTTTTTGAAAACTACAGAGAAATAATGTTTCAAAATAAGTAAATGCGTTTCAAAGCATAATTCATCAGGATGAAGGTTTAGTCCCTCCAACACAGTCACAAACTGTGCTGCATAGTCTTTATAAATGGGGACATTATCTCCCTTAATAAACTTGAATAATTGTCTTAAATGCCATTATTGTTTAATAACAACCAGACTGCATCCACCCAGCTATTTAAACGTAGCATGGATAGGCAGCGGTCCCACGCATTCACTGGTAAGGAAACACTCAGAGCTGGAGCATTAAGTGCCTACCTGGGAAGCAGCTTTCGGGAGGCTCAGAGCAGGCTGGAGCGACCCAAAGCAATGCTGTGGAGGCCAGCAGGAGCTGAGAACCTGGTTTAATTGTCTGCTGTGTGCCACGGCAATGAGCTTGGACAAGCTTGGCAAAAAGAAGCGTACACCATTAACAGAGCCGAGCAATAACATGCAGCGTGGGTCAGCCACTGTGTGCATCCCAAATTTCCTGGATGTGGGCGTTCTTCAGCAAATAGTGGGATTGATATGTGATTGTATAAACGACCCACAGAGCCTGCCAGGCCTGGAAGGTGACAAAGCAACGACAGTAATCCTGGTTGCTCTCTGGGGCACATTGTAGGAACGTGTGCTTCTTGTTGAGCCTTGGCTTAGAGGGCTACCTTTCCATCTGGACACTGAGATGATACCTGGGGAAGCAAGCAGAAGGAACAAGAGAGAGATCAGACGATAGTCTCCGAGATCAGATGATAGTCTCCGAGACACCCACAGCTGTTATAAATGATAGAGTAGTGGGAGGCAATTAAACAAGTCTCTGGAGGGCAGCTTCCGCAGAGAAGCTTTCATGTGCAGAAGGTGCTGAAGAATTAAGGCTAAACAGTTCAGAGTGCAGCCGCCTGAGTTCACAATTTGGCTGTCGGCCACCACGGATGTCGAGGGCCACGTGTTCCCAAGTGACTTGTCACCAGAAATAGCAGGCAATGTCAGGTCGGCACTTCACAGAGCAGCACAGTCCAGCCAGCCACTGTGTCACGTGCTGGGGGGGAGCAGGACCATCAGTGGGATACGCTGTCTGGCACTTGTCCCCAGGGTCCCAGCAGTTAGTTTGGTGAATAGCCACCACCTCACAGAAATTATGCTCCCTCCCACACCCACACATCTCACCGCAGCTGGACTTAGGAGCTGAGCCGCAAACCTCTCTCCTTTCTTCTCCATCTTTCTGGTAGCTGGTCACCAGGACATAAGCAATCAGTGAAATACATTTAGGAACAGAGTGTGTGAAATACGTAGAACAAATGAGAGCTAATTTTTAAGCCCTGAGTCTTAAAAACTGTTTCTTACAGTAAGCATTCTCTTGTGCGATGCTTGAAAATTGCAATTTTCAATAGAATTCTTAAAATTATGATATAATAACATTATGGTGGTGAAATAATTATTATTGGGAAAACTGAACAGCACATATATATTAGCATGTAATGTCGGTGTCTTTTATCTTGCTGCTGATAGGGCAAGAAACTAAAAAGTACTCACTCCCAAGACTGACAGATCAGTCCAGGTTCTCAGAGTAGGAATCTGGTGGAAATGGAAATTCACCAAATACAGCTAAAGTTGCTCCACAGTATTTGAGTACAACTACACTTTGCAAAGTGGTCATGAATTTTGGATCTGTTCAGTTTTAGTATACAAATCAATATCCCATAGATATGATTTGTGAAGGTGCCACTTATTTAAATGAGTTTCATTTCAAGTGTTAAGCTATAGCTGTGATGTATGAAAGAAGTGCATATCAAGTATTTGCTTCGTGATATAATTTAGTAGTGAATTTTTGAAATATTATCTCATTTTATGCCTAAATCCGTTGCATTTTTTATGTTTTTATTTGAAATAAGAAGTTATATCAAAGAAGGTTCTTATCTATGAACAGCATTATCCATAGGCTGCACTCCATAAGCTTTTCTTGCTAATCTTTTTCTGCTGGAGACTTGCACATATTTTAGACCGAACCTTTCTTTGCATGTGGTGTAAGAAATAGGTTTATCAATATACCATCCACCTGAAACCAGTGTGAATTTATTAAATAATTCAGTTCTTTGGACATTGCTTAAGTCGCATTTGAAAACAATGTTAACTTTTCTGGATAGGTAAATAGCATGGAAACAAGGAAAAAAAATACTGTGTTCATCATGAAGGACTTCTGTAGTTCATGAAATACTAGCAGCTTTCTATGTGTGAAATATATATTCTAGATTTTAAAAATATTACTACAGCCTGCCTATGTAAAGGTAGCAAAACAGTTTTCATGATGGTTTCTGGTTTTGACGCTCATTTGCTGATCATTTCCCATATTTAACTTCATCCTAAAAATTAAGTAACATGAAATGTTACCAAAAAATATTATTTAACAATAACAGATTTAAAACCACAAAAGAACCCCCTCAAACATGTCTTCTCAGACCTTTATAATAAAATGCTCCTTCCGACAGTCTAATTGGACACTTGGTGAGTATCTTGTATTTAGAAAAAAAAAAAAAAGTTAGATTAATTAGTAGTTCATGCCATAAACTCAAGTCTCTGCAAAACTTCAGTCTCTTCACGTTGCTCTCTTTGTACAAAATGGGGTAGAAATAGCCTCAGGGAAGAATCCAAGAGTAATGAGGTTAGTTCAAGTAGAGCTGACAGAATAACTATCAGTCCCCCAACGCTAAGCCATGTATCTAGATGCAGCAGGTAAAATTCACCTTAAACAATCACAAGATCAGCTACAATTCACCTGCAGATAAATTGTGTTTCCTACTTCTGGTTTGCTGGTTAAAAATACAGCTTAAGATAGCATCAGAAAGTATGTACCATAACATTTACAAGAGCCTAAAATGTTAAATTAACAGTGGACTTAGAAATATTTGACTGCATCTGCCCTAGCTGAGTTTTGCCCTAACTTTTCACAATTTCCCCCTTTCTATAATAACAATACCTGCATATTTTTAAACGAGTTTCTGTATTAAACAGGGAATAACAGAATGCGTTTTAGTTCACCCTGGCCATTTGATGGCAATATACACACTAGATACACAATGTCACAAGGATAATTAATCGTGACATTGCCAAAGGGACCCAACATTTTTCCTGATAAATTCTTTGCATCTTTCCAAAGGGTCACTGTCAGTATTTCAGCTTTAGCCTGGTTTATTGCCTAGAGCAAGTTTGATTTTAATAGACTTACACAAGCTATGGAAAAAGGTGATCTAGAATGGTTACATGTTTAAAACGTGAAAAATGTTCCAGGGAAAACAGAAAAGCTGCTGTGCTTTAACTTCTTCATGCAAATGAAGTCTTACCTGAATATAAATGATGTACATCTTTGAACAAGACTGCCAAGCTGAAAATAACAAAGCATATTAATATTATAATACCAAGATGAGATAGTTTGATCTTAGTTGGATAGAAATAATTTAAAACCTAGATTAAGGAGGCGAGTAGAATGCAAATTATGAATAGCAGAAGGAAAAGAAAGCCCAGAAAACAGAAATCCTAGCAGTAGTTATTTAGTGAAAAATCACTTTAAACCCACTCTAAAACAGGTTCCATTTTAGAAAAACTAGTGAATTCTGGTTTTATTTTTCTTAATTCTCCACTATCCTTTCAGTATAGACACAATAAGGCTGATATCAAAGTGCTTGTGTTAATACAACTGACTTTGCTTGATGAACCAGTAAAGGCAAGACTTGCCAAAATGTTCATTTACTGATACAACTCTGCCAGCAGACTTTTTCATATGCATTATCCAGCCTCATACAAGATGAGTCTCTACCTTTCTTTCTGTACTTAATTGGCCATCACCTTCCACATGCAGTTTCACAATATGCTACTCAGATGAAATACTGCAGTGATTCAGCAGTGATTATCTCCAGGTTTGTAACATTTTCATTAACTTGCCTTTTTTTGGCATGCTAGCCTAATATAAGTAAACTGTATAAAACTGTCAAAACTGGTCTGATGTTTGAGACTTGTTGGGTTCTCGTGGTATATTGCTGCATCTGAGCAGGATTAGAGAGAAGTCTGAATAGGTTTTTAGTCCCAAATGGTAGCTGCTGCAGATCAAAGTGCCCACTGCCTTTAAGGGTGGTTGAGTACCCTCTGTCGTCATAAATGCCATTTTAAAAGTGATGTCAAGTTCCAACTAAAAAAGTAATTCCTTGAAAGAGAAAACTAAAATGGGATAAGGAACTATCTAAACACAAGACGTTGTGCTCCAAATTCTGAAGAAATGATAATGAGGATGCTGAAGTTTTATATTTTTAAAAAATCCCAAGATTCTCCATTATGGAAAAGATCTTTAGGAGATTCTTCTGGAAGAAAAAGTAGATCAAGAATAGCTCCAAATAGGAAGCAACAATGAAGGGCATTAACAAGATTTGTATCAGTAGTCAGGGACAGTATCTCAGTGGGTGGAGGGGGGTGGGAAATTGCATGTCTGTTTTGTTTTTAAATAAGGAAGCAACAGCATGATTTTCAGAAACCACAGAAATATTTCAGTAGCCAGCTCATATGGGAGAAAGAAAAGAAACAGAATTTGGGTTCCTTGGCTTAAGAAACAGCTTCTGCAGGATAAAAACTGAAGCAAGGTTTCTTCTTATAGGTCAAATTCCAGCAATAATAAAACAAGGCATATAGCTGCTTTCACTAGATCTGTACATATCCCCAGGCTGTCAGTAGAGGCTACTGTGACTTACAGTGAATGAAACCTGGCATGACCTTTCAGATGTGGGTAAGGGTAACGTAAAAAATACAACCAGGCAAACATTTAGAAAAAAATGTTTAAGTGTCTGTGACGCCCATGGCAAGCACGCTAACTGAAACAATAGTTCAAGAGAATTTCAGTGAACGTTTATGTGCTTTAATCTGGAATGTGAGACTCTTCAAAGTATATAATGAAGGATGTCTCCAAAATGTGGTCAACGCTAGTGTAAGATGGAACAATCATCCCTAAAAAACCCGAGCTTTCACACTACACCTGTCATGCTTGTAAGGACTAGTCTAAGTCAATGACAATAGATGAGACCTCAGCTAGTCTATCTTTAAAAAGTGCCTACCTAAGAAATGTTAATTCACAGCCATACGGTGACCCAAAATAAGATCTCTTCAGCTTTAAGTCAGAGACTCTTGACAGTGCTGAAAAGAAGATACATAGTGGTTTTAAGCAGAAGAAAATAGTTCATAACAAGAGCAAACTTTACTTTTAAATATGAAATTTAAATTTTAAATTTTGATACCGTGTTTAGCAAATTTAATTATTGCCAAAGAACTCGTAGACATCTCTCCAAAATAAACTCTCGCCCTGAAGGAAGGGTGTTTCACACAATATGTTTATCTGAGTGGTCAACAGCAAAGTCTTCTAGATCTGCAAACATTAACCACAAGCACCTGAGCTAGAAGTCTGCCTTGCTGCGAGGGGGCAGGGCTAGGAACCTCCACGGTGGCCCTGCTACAGTGACATGGGGAACAGCTTCACCTGGGGCTTGGAATTTAGAAGGAGATATGGTAATATTTCCCAACATATTACTAAGTAGTAAACTCTGACCAACCCCACTGCTCATAAAAAGCCCCCTGAAATAATTGTATTTGCGTTGTTTGACAGATACTAGACTTGGAAAGAGCCTGTCGGATCTGGTTTATTACTATTATATTATATTATATTATATTATATTATATTATATTATATTATATTATATTATATTATATTATATTATATTATATTCTTATTGAGGCACATGCTTTCACAGAATTGTTAGGTTGGAACAGACCTTTAAGATCACCAAGCCCAACTGTTAACCCAACACTGCCAAGTCCATCGCTGAACCATGTCCCTAAATATCACATCTACACATCTTTCAAATACCTGCAGGGATGGTAACTCAGCTACTTCCTTTGCTTCCAGCTTTGCAAGTTCTAGAAGCATGTTGACTTGGGTGAAATAACTGTGGTGCATAAACATAAGCAAATGCATTAGTGTGGAAAAGAGCAGGCTCCTCGAAAGACAATAATTTGAGCACAAAAAAGAAGCACAGATTCAAAATTATTAATATTAACAAGTGGAAGACATAAATGTTTACTACACAACTGTTCTTTCTTTTGCTTTTTGTTTTCTGCAAAATCTAACAGGTTTAAATATCATTAAATATGAGATTTCATAAGTAACACTGGAGTTCTCAAACTTGTTAGTACTAAATTCCTAGTGCTAATAAAGTAAAATCTTCAAATACTTATGGAAGTATCTTCTGCTAAACAGAGAACAGGCCATTACTCCCATTTATTAAAAGCCAATACACAGTGTCCTTTTTCTTGACGATCACACTATTTGCTGCTACAAATTATAACCTATTTTTCTTCAATGTAAGGAGCCCAGATTCCTTGAGCTCATACAATATGTGAACATATTCATGCAATCTCAAAAGTAGGTAAGCTGAATTCTTAGATGTTTTATTTATGGAATTTCAGTCTTAACAAATGTTGCAAATACAGCTCAGTAATTCACATGGCATAACAAAAGTGTTCAATTTATACCCTATATATTAAGAATGAAAGTAGAGAACTGAGTGACATTTTATTTCAGTTATTGCTAATGTGAATGACGTGTATCTAGAAATACGTATAAATTTATCTATACTTCAACAACAAAAATAGTTTTGAAAGAAATGGTGCACAATTTCTTTTCTTCTAATCTCCAGGACACACTAAATGAAATTGCAAGATTAAGAATGTAAGACATAACCCCTCTGCAAGTTAACAGCCTTGGCTGCAAGTACTTGTTTTCCCCACATGCTGTTTGCCTTGTGTAAAGCATGCTGACAGTGTAAGACAATGGAATTGCAAAGCTTTTCTAAAACAGATGTCTCTAAAAGATTTAAAGCACAATCTTTAATGAAGTTTCACTTTCTTCCACTTTTTCTTGTTATATCATGTCCACTCCAGCTGTCCCCTGGAATTAATTCAATATTAATGAACAGTTTAATGACACCAAAATGAGGATTGTCACCATGGAAATCGTAGTAAAAGGTCATTTCTGCTTCTCGTTTCACGCATATGGTATAAACATTTTTTTCATGCATGCATCAAAACCCCACAAGTTGCCAGTGAAGCACATGTATAGCTGGGAATACCTCTTTGCCTGCAGACCAAGTGTGGAGGACTGTATTCCCATCTTCCTTATTCTCGCGATGAAAGAGGTGAGATGAATCAGCCAGTGAATAGAAATGGTGCACTTGACTTCTGGGTGCTCATATTTTTGCCTTGCAAACACAACCTGCTTTCCCAGTTCAGCATGTTGATCCCATGCAGGGTTAATTGTGAATTCATGCTCTGAGGTACATCCATATGGTAAAATGATTGAGCATTTGCTTAAACTTTAAATTGAACGTGGGCCCGATTCAGCATTGTTTGCCTAATTTGCATTTGGGAGTAGCGCACTATTTCTTTAAAACCTTTCTGTAAAACACAGATTATAGATTGTTTTATGATAGAAGCGATTCGGTGGGGGAAGCAATGTGCAGGCAGCACACTGAAATGAAGAAATAGCCACAGTTAGAAGAAAAACATGAAAAGTTTTTAAACTCTTAAATGTTTCACGTATTTTAACTGTGAAACACGCAGGCTTTAGATCTGTATTGCTGTCAGCAGTATTTTTCAGTGCTGTAGCATGTGTCAGAGGCATTTGAGAGGCAAAGGGGGTTTCTGCCCTAGTGCTTTCAGAGCACTGAACCATCTACACCAAAAGTTTTCTTACTGCCTACTCAGAAATCCATTCTAGATATATAGTTAGCAAAGTTTATATTAATTACAAGATAATTCTATTAAGTTACCTGTTCCACATATCCTTCAGGTAAGTTGAGCAAGAATGACATTTTGCTTCCCCAGGAAGTATTATGCATTCTTTTAAGGGCAAATTAAGAGAAGGGGAAAAACCAGAGGCAGATAGTTTGAACAACAGAACAGGCTACTTCAGTTTTCACACGGGTCATTCCATTTAGAAGTGCTTTATCAGCTGTACCAGGTCCAGGAGAGTTTGATTTGCTTTCTGGCAAAAATCAATTTGAAAATAAGGTTGGCGACATTTCAGGAAACGGAGGTCCAAAGCAACAACTGCGTTGGTTTGGGTTTTCTTAAAGTCCTGGTTCTTCAAGTAACAAGTAGCATCTGTAAAACTCAGTCTTGAAACCTCTGCTAGAGCCAGACTAATTTGCAAGAGACTTTGGAATTAGCTAAAACTATCTAAAATCATCTGTTACATTTAAACTGAGGCCCATCTGGAGTTAACTCTGTTGAAAGCTGTGAAGTGCGAAAGGATGGGCTTCTACAAGTAGAGCAGCAGCAAAAAGCAGCCAATTGCCTCTATTACAAAAGACAAAAGCCAGAATCGTGGTGTTTTCCCCTTAACGGTAATTTCCCTAAATCTAATCTGTACTGAAGTACCCAAAAAGAATAATAACCTTTTCTTTAAATTAACTGCTGGATTTTTCCAAGTAGTGCATTGGGAGTGTAATTCTGATTATTTCAAGTTGATGTTGTCAGCTTGTTTGTTTCTACGTTACTGTGTTGAGATTGTAGATTCTTTTCAAATTCAGTAAAGACTCCTGGTTTATGTCTACAAAAGATTCAATGGACGTAGCATTCTCTGAATGGTAACTACCGGTAGCAGGTAGAATGATACTACTTCCACTGTGATTGACAGTCCTAAAATATATTGAAAAGTTTGTTTCTGTTAACTGTTTATTACTAAAACTGTTTCAGTAAGGTATTAGATAGGGAAGAAGCAAATGTCTCTTACCTATTACTGTGCTGTAATTCATCTGGACGGTTCTGTCTGCCTGCAGAGCAGCCTGGCAGACCACAGCAGACCTTATTGTGGTAAGGATTACTGCCCAGCAAGTCAGGGGACAGTCCCCTGCCAGTGATGATAAAGGCACTCCAGACAGAAAAGCAGATAGCTCAACCATCTATTCATCACAGAGCAAAGCAGAATACTGCCTGTCACACCACAGAATGGCATCTTTCGTAAGCAATACCATTTTCTGAAAGTTTTAAAAAACATTTTTAATAAACTTTTTGTTTTTCAAAAAACTTGTCAAATACATATTTTCTCTATTCTGAAGGTGTGATGACTAAAAAGGGGTATGACGAAGATCTGCAAAATCATGAGTGGTATAGAGAGGTTGAACAGAGACCAAGTATTCATTGTCTCTTCCAAAATAAAAACTGTGGGCAACCAAATTAAGGTATTAGGAGTTATGTTGGAAACAAATGAAATCGTTTTCTTCATGTAGCAGAGAATAGATTTCAGGAACTACTTGCCAAAAGGTATGGTCAGTGCCCAAAGTTTACAGGAGCACTAGGGGAGACTGGACAGCATCATAGGAAATAAAACCACTGAGTGTTATTAAATACTCAGTCACTGCATCTAGGTCAAGTCTCTGAGCTACTCAGTAGATGGAGGCTAGAAATGATCCTATGTACTCACCCCATTTTTAAAGTTTCAGAAACATTCTCATTTGGCCACTGGTCCTTTGAGTCTCCTCATAAGGACAAGCAGAATTCTGCTCCCATGGGTGAAGCATCCTCCCCAAGCAATGCAGGAAGAAACAAATAATTGCTGAACACAGGAATCAGGAAAGGTGGAGGGGAAGATCAAAAAGCAAGGGGTGGAGCGTGGAGGGAGTAAAAAATCAGGAATTGGAAGAGATCCAGACCACTCACGACAGCATGCACTGCTCCCTTCCAGCATACAGGATCTGGTGAACACTGCACAGCCATCTGGGACCACACAGTCTGTGGTCTGAACTGATGATGAAGACCATCATCAAATGTCAAACATAGTATAAACTGCACAGTATGTGTCATAATAGGGGCTATCATTTCACACTATTATTGCAATAAGATGATGTTACTTTATGCAGTTGTATTAATGTGATTGCCCAACTTATAAATAATCCTATTAATTTGTATCACATCAATGCATTACTATTACACATTAACTAGGTCTATAAAAATTAGATTGTATGTCAAAGACATTCTATTAGAATGCAGCTTAGCTAAAAACAAGCACAGCAACACCTGGATAAAATACAACATATAGCTTTAATAGATCTTCTAAGTACTGATCTTTGATATAAGCATCTTTATAAACTAGTTGTGGGGTTTAACATAACAAAACCAAAGGAAGAAGTACGCAACATAATGTTAAATTTTAATCCTTCAAAACACACACAAAAATAGCTGAAAATCTCATTTAGAACTTGAAGATGAGGGAAGGTAGATTGAGAAGGAAGCGTGTTCTTCATGACAAGGCAGGATTCGTACTTGTCTAGCAGCCACTTAGAGCACAAACATCTACTAAACCACTCAAGAAATAACTTGTGGTGGCATACCCTCACTCATCTTTATTACATAAAAATAAGCATCCAGCATGCTCAATAAGAATATAAGTCACGTGCCTTGAGAGATTTTAGTACCTACGGCACCTTCCTATAAAGAGCTGCTGTCTGATGCACAGCGCTGGCTCCAGAGAGAGCACCATGGCTACATCCACTGACACCTCTGCAGTGCTGTTGCCTAATGGCACCTTTCTCAAGTAATAACACCACCAAACTATTTTAGCTAGTGACAAACATTTGCAACCACCATTTTCAGGGCACGTATTTTTCCTTTTTAAGAAATTACTTCCCCTTTTGTCCCCCAACTGGCTACCAAGGTGCAGAGCAGTTGTGTAGCACGCCCAGAGATGCGCACACACACGTACATACTCTGCCCCTCTTCTTTCTCCTCAAAGGAAAACTCTGAGGCTGATGGAAACAAGGTCTCCAAAACCACATACTTTCTACCCAGAAATCAGGCTTCAGACCAATACCATTTCCAGCCAGAGGAATTACTGGTGATCATTTTGGGTAGAATGGAGGAAAATGGGGTTTGTTTCCTCTTCTGCTTAACCCTCCAGCAGAATTCCCTTTGCGCCAAAGACAACTACCTTTTAGCTCTGCATGAAGTTTCAGCTGGCAGTGCGTTGGTGCCAAAGAATCATCTCTGCCTTGGTCCCTTGCTCTTACCCCATGCCATCCTCCCTTGGCACTGGCACAAGGGTTGATCTGGGTGAAGAAATTGATCTGGGTTATCCATAACCTGACAGCATTTTACTGGCCCTTCTGGTGGCTTCTTTCTTTAGGTTTCTGCAGCTTTCAGTGTAAATCCAGCTCTGGCATTAACAAACGCGAAGGGCTTTGGGAGTCCTCTCTCTCACCAGAGGCTTTACATAAGCCTGAACGAGACATTTTATCTCTAAAAGTTAGTTTCCAGTTAATCTTTTTTATTCCTTTAATGTTATTAACCCTAACCTGATGTTAACGTTAACGTTACCAAGTAATAGTCACATCAAGTTGAAACTACTGCTCTGAGAGCGTGGGAGGAGAAACAGAACTTGGAAAGATCTCTGTTGCCAAAAAAATGTGTTGTAGTTAGCTCACAGACAGTGGAGTAACAACTACTGCTGTTCAGACCAGCACTCTGCACTCTCTATAACTATTCTTAAAGGCCTTGGGAAACATTCAGGTAATTAAATTTTAACCCCACGACTCTGAATTACAGTCTCCCAATGGCAACAAAACTCTCGTAGGGAATCTGAATGCAATGGAAATAGTAGCTCCTGATTCACTCTTCAGTTATGATGGCTGCCTGCACATAATGCCACTGCAGCTGTGCTGCTGTATGGCAGGGGGAAAAAAAAAAAAAAAAAAAAAGCATTTTATAGAAAAGCCAAGCTAAAAGTACTATTTTAAATTTTCTTTTTAAGTGCATAAAGCTTTAATTAGCAGTACTCCACTGGAAAGCTTATAAATATTTGAATAGCAGTAAGATGTAGTTTACTTCTACAAATATCTTAGCATAAATTGGGGTCACGTGTAATTATCAAAATGACAGTATTCCCTTTGAGATCATTTTAAGAGGATCGCATTTCCTGATCAGTGTTGGCAATAACTGATTTTAATGAGAGCCACTGAACCTTTAATGTACTTCCTTTTTATTCTTTAAAAGGATTACTTATATTCAGAGCTTCATTCATACTGGAATAGGCTGTTCCATATCACTTTTTGTGATAAGTATGAGAGTTCTGTTTTATTCTGTGGTTCCATAGATAACTGGTGATGTTTAACTAAATATTAAATCTGATTCCCCATGAAGGTTTTAAACCTGAATTTTGAGTGAGTCTATAATGCAAGAGATGTTTTGACTATTTTATTTCAGATGTTCTTACACTACCATTGAAAACCGTATTTAGGTGTTGAAGTTACAGATTTGTCTTTATATGCTATCAAGGTCGAAATGTTTTCCTGTGGAAAAAACATCAGCTGTAATTTAAAAATAAAAAATACTTTAACTTATCACAATGCAGTCTTTCCAACTTGCTCGAGTTTCTTAAATACCAGATTTCATTTAGAAGAATCCTGAGCTGAGCAAAGCTCCTTTGTGGCTACATACGCCCTAACTACACGGGTGATAGGACTTCCCTTAAAAACTGTTATTCCCAGTTGCTGGTTTCTGATGATTCATAGAAGATTCACTTGCCATTACAACTCGCTGTCATTTAAAGTACCTTCAAGTCCAGAGCCAGCCAACGTTGCCACTGTGAACTCCCCACTGGGGATCTCATTACAAAAAGAAATCAGCTGCTCCAGATCCTATTAATTTCATTCATAATTATCAGTGGATGAGATCCTCAACCTTATGTGTCCGTGAACAGCTTCCTGGATGTTTCTTACTGTATTGTTTTGTACAGACTGATGTTTAATCTGGCATAAGCTAAAGCGTTTTAACTGACTTCATGTGAAGGGGAATCTCCAGATGCCAAAGATTTACTAGTATAAGCATGCTTATTTGGTGTGAGATACAGAGTAAAGCAAACGTGAACTACACTTGGCAGAATTCCCTGTCACTCAAGAGGGTATTTTAATTGACCTTACTGTATTCCTGTTACGCCCTGGTATTGCTCCTACTGAGGTTTTGCATTTTGGTTGTATAATTTCTTTGTGAAGAATACTTTTTTAATTTGCTTCAGATCCCATGACAACTATAGCAACAATAGAACAAGCAGACAGGGTTTCCAGTTCAAACTAAGCACCAATCACAATCTCAAATCTGTTGTACATCCAGAAGGTAAACATTTGAAACAAATAATTTGTGTAGAGGGACTATATCCTGCACGGGACAACTTCCAACTTCTATTGAGGTAACGCATCTGGGTTTTGAAGTATTCTTAACAAAAATATTCAACAAACACCAGACCGATCCAGCAAGAATTCACGGCTCAAATGTGGAGATGTTAAACCGTCGGTCTAAAGAAACTACTATGACAGTAAGTTTAGATATTAACATAATTGCACATTACAGATACCTTCCCCTCCCGCTTTCTGTAGCATCCTCACATAGCCAACATTGCACGGGAAGTCGCTCAGGGTCAGCAACTGAAAACCTACTCGAAATGCTCGGTTAGATCAGAATTTCTGTATGTCAAAGCCATGGCAACTGTTGAAATAAAAATAAAGTTAGGAACTGTAAGTAATTTGATATGTTGGAAGCCCTTCCAAATGGTAGGAAAATGGCACGCTACAGGAGTCGTTCACATCTCTTGGATGGTAGTTGAAAGTAGAATGAAAGTGACGCTGAGGCACAAAGACAAGCATTTACCCATTTTGGCAGCTGGTGCTTTGATTTTGACTGCAGCAGCTCCACAGGCCTTGGCTAAGCTCGCTATGCATTGTCGGCTTTTCCTTTTCTTTCCTTTGAAAAGTCCGAGCTCCCACTGGGGAAAAAGGAAAAGAATGGCGTGTGTGATATGCTGCAACTTGTTGCCATCCTCTTGGATCTAGGATGGAGGGTCTTGTGCTGAGGAAGCATCTGTGGCTGTGCCCCTGTCAGAGCGCAAGCTTTCTCCTCCGCATTTCAGCAGCGTATTATTCCTCAGTGTCACCGCTGTGTACAGCGTCCTCAGAGCCCAATGCAAGTCCCAGTCCTGCAACACTTACTTGGCTGTAACAGCTGGTGCTGTCACATACTTGTATTTCCATTTATATTGCAACCACACCAACACTGGTACTTCAGTTACAAACCTCTGCGCCGTGAAGCGTTATTAATTCCAGGCTGATGGAAGCAGACAGTTTACATCAGTTGCTCCTATCTAGGCCTCCATTCAAAACCCACCACTTCCTACAATCAGGAAAGTAATTTATGATAGAGACACCAAATCCCGGGACAGAACCCCTCCTTCCAGCAGGCACGGGTTATACTATTAGCTAAAGAGCTGTCGCTTTCCAGCGTGGCTCCCAATGCCTGAATGAGGCTCTAGATTCCATGAGGATCTTATTCAGGATGGATTAATTTAAAATTTTTCCTGTTTGTTTAATTTCCTGTCATGGTAACCATGGTGATAAGCTCTGCAGGAATTACCACAATCATTTGAAATATATTAAATAGATAATGTCGCCCAATTTAATGTGTGTGCCATCCTTCAGGTATTAGCTTGGAATTATGTTCGTGTTGAGGTCCAATGGACTTGCATAAATACTATTAAACTAATTGATTAATCTACTAACAGTATCAAGAGACATTTGCTACCACTTCAAGTATAGTATTTCATGTTTCTGGACCAGTTCCCAAGTATAGCATCGCATATGGGCAAGTCTCATAGCTTTCCATTTATTTATTTAAGAGGAGCATTAAATCATAGAACTAGAGCATTATCCACGGTTATTAGTAACGCGGTTCTACTAAAAAGGTTTTAAGGATTTATTCAGCAGTATCAGTAGTAGTTCTATAGACTGCTTCTCCATTTTATGTTCTTCGCATTACTGTACAGTGTGGGGTTTTTCATAGTACTATTGTGCTATTTGCATGCGTTTGAGTAAGCGACTGTGGTGAACCTGAAATACAGAATTATTCAGGGAACGTATCTATACCTTGCTATATTTGGAATGAAAAATGAGGACCAGAGTTTGCAAACAAGAAAATAAGTAAGCTAGATATATCATAAACAGAATACAGGAAAAAAGATTCTTTAATCACAGGCAGCAAGACATCATTACCTTGGAGTTAAGGTTGCTAAGCAACTTAGCTGGCACAAAACCTACACAGCAAAAACGTTACCGTTAATGAACTATGAAGATGGTAATGTCCAAAGAAACATAGATTAAACTGATAATTAGATTTCATATACTCCCTTATCTGTATAAACCAGACAAGTCATAGTAAAAGTATGGAATCTTATTCCCATTTTTCATTATATTAATTTTTAATTTTGCTGAACCACTTGTCACTGCGCAACAATACAGTCTAGAAAATATTACCTAAACGTTAACACATAATGGATAGTAAAATAAATATCAAGCGAGGGCAGAATTTCAGACACATTTTCACTTACTACACATACTATGGAAAGTGTCTTACCTGAAGGCCTTTTGTGTGCTGCTGCTCACCTCATTCATAAAAATCCTGTAGCGAGCAAATGTGAAGACCTTTTAGGAATTTTGGCCTTTACATCTAAATCCTGCTTGTTAATCCAGGTTCATCAGTTATTTTGTCTTCGATACACAAAAATCACTTTGGAAACTATTAGCAGGAAGATAAAACAAGTAGATTATAATAAATCCCCTTAAAACACTCTGTGGACATACTGAATTTATCCCAGTGATTACAAATTGTGCTCTAGGTATTTATTGAATAAGCATTTGGTGTGAAGAGGCTGAACCAAAATGACTAGAGAAGTTCATCATGTACCTCTTATTATAAAGTAAGTCAGGATATGTGAATCACAGAACAGGGGTGGGAGAGAAAGGAGACTAAACCAAAATTTTATTTTTTCCAGGAGCAGAGACAAAAACTGAAATCCTCCTCATTCCAGTCCAAACAAACCCCTGCAATTTCAGGAACCACCTCCCTGACTTCCTTCACCACTGCCCACATCCTTGCACATGAACTTTGTACAGAGCCGATGCTGGTGTCCCCAGAGTTTGAACGTGGCCACCGAAATGCTATGGCACTGAGCTCCTCTCAAGGAGCAAGCTGCTAAGACAACCATCGCTCGTCCCGGAGCGAGCGGAGCTGGGTGGGCTGCGGCTGGACACAGTACCTTTCTTGCACCACGTGCTCCTCCTGCTGCTCTGCCTTGTCTACGGACTATGTTCTAGGTTACTGTCATCAGTCTCTGTAGGAAAAAAAAAGGTAAATTCAAGACAGCGCTGTCTAACGAAGGTTACGTCTCAAGCAGAGAATTCCAGAAGTTCAAACAATGGCACTTCCAACTTCAACGTTCAATTGCTTTACCTGATGAAATACAAAGATTTATTGCAGGGGTCCTCAAAATTTTTAACTAGGGGGCCGGTGCGCAGATTAAGTAGCAGACAGTCATCTGCGGCTGCTTGGTTCCCCTCCCCCAACCCCCAGTGGGTTCTGTAAATACCGGGGGCCGAATTGAGGAGCCTGGGGGGACGTATCTGGCCCACGGGCTGTAGTTTGAGGACCCCTGATTTACTGGGTCAGTGTTCAGCTTCTTGAGCATGCTATTCCGTAGTTCAGACTGTGGGGATACATGAAATGAAAATAAGAATAAATTCATTTAAAGTTGATTTAGAACTTAGGTTAAGCAACCTTATTTCCCTGATACCTTTGGACCATCATGGCCACAACATTACTTACGCTAACACTGTCTCTTCACTGTAAGGCTACAGTTACTTTTAAACTACACACTGTGTAAGCCGTCAGGTTGGTTTTTCTGGATCCTTGTAGCCTCAGTACTCATCCCAAGGGCTTTTACTCTCAAGCATTTTCCTTCAGCTGTTCCACTGACCATAGAGCATCACAGCACAACAGGAAGGGGAAGAAATTCAACATCCAGTGAAAGATTTCTGCTGACTTCAGTAAACATTAGATCAAGTAAATAACCATACATCAAACTATGTTTTGATTAATGGGTTTCATCAAGAAGGTATTTCACAAGCAAAGCTTACAGAAACAAAACACCCGTTCTTGTTTCTCTGAACTATCTTTAGTGGATGGAGCAGAGTTAGAGCACCTTGGCAGGGATCTTTTCCGTTGCTTACCAGCACATAAGCATAAGCCAGGGAACTATTACGCTCAATTCTCATATAGAAACCACAGAAGAGGTCACATAACTGACTGTCCAGGAGTATAGACCGTCTTTATAAAACCTGAAACTTAATACACGTCTTCTATATCCCAGCTGAATGTCTTAGTGAACAGATTAGTCTTATCACACAGAAATGGCTTGCTCTTTATCAGCTGTCTGGCCTCTCTAACCTACTCTCTTTAACCATGCAGCTTTGAGTAACTTTTGGCTCTTGTGCCAGGCTGTCCTGGTTTTGGCTGGGATAGAGTTCATTTTCTTCCTAGCAGCTGGTGCAGTGCTGTGTTTTGGATATAGTATGAGAATAACATTGATAACACACTGATGTTTTTAGTTGTTGATAAGCAGTGCTTACCTTAAGTCAGGGACCTTTCAGTTTCCCATGCTCTACCAGTGAGGAGATGCACAAGAAACTGGGAGGGAGCACAGCCAGGACAGCTGACCCGAGCTGGCCCAAGGGATATTCCAGACCATGGGACACCATGGTCAGTATATACGCTGGGGGGAGTTGGATGGGGGCTGCAAAGTGCTGCTCAGGGTCTGGCTGGGCAACAGTGGGTGGGTGCTGAGCAATGGTACTGTGCATCACTGGGTTTTGTTGCGTTTCCTTCCACTCACTAATTTTCATTGCTATTTTACTATTATATTTTACTTTATACTAAACGTTTTGTACCTCAACCCACAGATTTTACCTTTTCCTATCCCTCTGCCCATCCCCACCAGGGGAGGAGGGTGTGTGTGGGGCGTGAGCGAGCAGCTGCATGGCGCTTCGTTGCTGGCTGGCGTTAAATCATGACACAGGTTGGGGCTCAGGCACTTTGAACTTGCACATTTCTTTGGCATGGGTCTGCTCTTCATCAAATGACAGTGATCTGAATGCTCATCTTTCTTCTGTTACTGCTGTACTCAAAAGGAAGGACTCATTAATCTCTTATGACATTCCTCACTCAAATGTAGGAAGTTAATTAGGATTAAGAACTTTCCAAACCCATGAGAGAAAAGTATTTGTGTTAATAGCTGTGAACTGTCCTCTGTGGACAGTTGGGGTTTTTTTCTTCTTCAGTGTCATTTGTAAACACTACTTATAGCCAGGCTCATTGTTGCACCTTATTTAAGAGCTGTTTAGCATAATGACTTTCCTGTTTTCTCTCTATATGCTCAGGGAAGGGATGGAAGCCCTGGAAAAGAAGGAAAAAAAGAGCTATAACTTTGGTAGCTCTGCAGTAATGAATAGTTATTGCTACCCTCAGACTACTTAGGTAAATGACCCATCCAGTAATTACCACATCCACGGAGCTGATTGAACCTGTGATCCCTGTGTGGTCTCCCCCTCAAGGGCACCCGTTTAACTTTCAGGCAGAAGCAGTTATCTTTCTCTGATCAGAACCTGTTCCTTCTCTTCCTCATCAAGGTATTGACCTGAAGCCTTCTTGTAAATCATGGTGATCCTTCCCGGCTGTTCTGAGTGCAGTTCAGCACCTGCAGAACTCTTCCCTCAAAGGGTAACAGAAAGGCAGCTGATCACCGCCTCACTTTGGCAGAGCAAGATAACAAATTTAGGAAAAAAGCACTAGGGGAAAAGCAGATGAATGACTGTTGATGACTCATATAGGTGCTAATCAAACCAAGCTTTGTATCAACTTCACACACTCCTGGATGGAGCAAGAATTTCTTTTCCAAAATGAGGGCTCTCCCTCCACTCACGTTGCCTTTTTTTCTTCCGGCTTAAGATGGAAGAAACATCTATGGGAGGCTGAAGTGAATCCATGGAGTATCCCGGCAGAATCTCTGGATCTCTCTTTGCTCTTCCTTATGAAGTTTGCATTTCAAAGGAGTGGGATACCACACCTGCCACAGTCTGGTACCCTATCCTGTGGCTGCATCCCACTGCAGAGGGGTTGATGCAAACTGCCTTGGACAGTGTCAGGTGGACAGAAGAGAGGGCACCAATCGGCCCAGCACCATTCCCCTCCTTCCCTTGTCCCTACAAGTCAGATCTGCTCGTTCCACTTTGTGCATCAGTTTTTTTGTCAGTAAACCATTTTTTCTCACCTGCATTTCATTTGATGCACCCCACAAGCAGACACGTGGAGCAGCTGCCCATCTTGGGTTCATCCTGCCAAAGCTCTGACACCAGATGCTTTTCCCCACTTGGCTGTGACACTGTGTCACACATATTAGGGATTTGCATTAGCTCCTAACGTTCTGCAAGGAATCTGTCTTGCTCAGCCAGCAGCTAGAAGGCTTGTATAATGGTAATTCCCCGTTCCTCAGCTGCTCCACGCTCCCCTAGCATCTCACATAGCAAGCTGCCTTTTGAAACTTCTGCCTGGCAGCCTGCTCCAGTCTCCCACAGGGAACCTGAAAAATACGTTTCTTTCCCTGTAATTCCATTGCAACATTTCCTGTAGTTTCACAGAAGACAAGATGAAAAAGAAACAAAAAGCCATGAGCAACAAGGAGTTCTGTGCTAGGTAACAATTCAAGCTGCAGTTGTACAATAGAGGACAGTTGGGAAGGCAGTTTGTTGTCTTTGCAAGAAACAGCGTGCCACATGGCAGTCCTGTTTGGGTACTGCCACCTCTTAGCTTCGACGTTTCCACTGCCTCGCTCAAAAGCCTCTCAAGTGCTTCAGCACAGTTTTCCTTTATACTTAACTAACATTTCAGAGTTCCAGCTGTGGAAGAGAAGTTCTATTTCATCCTCTTTTCACATCCCAGCACCTCCTTTTACACTATACAGGTGTTTGGTTTTTTTTCTACCGAACTTTCCCTCTTGTGCAGGTCGGTGAGCTGCAAATTGTATGTGAATTATGCACTCATGGCTCCCCTTCACCCACTGAAGAACTGTTTCTCCCTTACAGAAAACACATTACATACATAAAATGAAAATCAATTACATAAAAATTAAAAAAATAATTTTATCTCCAAGAATATTTTACAGATGATACAGTACTATTTCCTTGGGTACATGGAAGGAGCTTTGCTATATTATCTGCAGGAGCTGCTGAGGATTTTTATCCTTCTAATCTCATAATCATCATTACTGTTTCTAATTCCAGGTGGTCGCCACAGAAAACCTGGTAAAAATGACATACCCTAGATTCCATATCAGCTTCCGAGACAGGCTTGGTTTGTTCAGTGGGTTCCCAGCCTGTATGATTACATGATTAGTGCCTTTCTCAGCCATTGCCACCAGTTTACCAGGCTGCATCCAGTTTCTCAGTAGCCTACACTGGAAACAAGGCCAATGCTTTTGAGATATCCAAATTTTTTTTTATTCTAGACTCAATCCAAAACTTGAGGTCTTGAGGTGGTTTTTTGTTTGTTTTGGTTTTGGTAGGTTTTTTCAAATGAAAAAGATGACTCACTGTGGAGGGCTGACCCTGGCTCCATCCAAAACGGCTCCATCTGCCCTCCTCAACCAGACAGGAAAGTGAGAAGAGAGAGAAAGGCTGGGGGCACAGCCTGCCCTGCTGTGGGCTTCACCAGGGGCTGCTGGGGAACCTCTGCTCCGGTACTTGGAGCCCCGCCTGGCCTGGCCTGGGGGGCCACAGGGCTGCTGCTCCCACATAGTCTCACCCCTCTCTTCTGCTGGCACAGATCCCCCCCCCCTTCTCAAGATGCTATCCCATAGGGAGGTGCTGCCACCATCGCTGATGGGCTCGGCCTTGGCCAGCAGCAGGTCCCCCTCGGAGCCGGCTGGCATTGGCTCCATGGGACAAGCTTCTGGCATCTTCTCACAGAAGCCACCCCTGTAGCCCCCCGATACCAAAACCTGGCCACGCAAACCCAGTCCACTCACACAGAGGCAGAACTTGGATTTCAGCACCAGCCAATTAACTCTTTTCCCGTTCATCAGAATTTCCAAAGTGTGCCTACGAAATCTTTGCTAAATCAAATGGGTACACTTCTTCCTGAAAAATGTTTCTGGTTTGAGTAGCTGACATATCCTAAGTAAAAAATAAATAAATAAATAAATTGCAGAGCTTCCACCAGCTATAGTTTGACGCGTTTTGTGCCGCTGCAGACTTGCATCTCAAACTTCAACTGTGCCCTAGTGCTTTAAGCCAAGAAATGAGCCTGACTGTACAGCTTTGCAGCAATAAGGGCTTCACGTCGGCTTACACAGGTCTCACGCACTGCTTCACCGACGTTATAAGCAAAATCAAAACTCAGCCATTTGAGTTACGAGTTCCAGTGATGCTTTTTTCTTTACAAATGACTGTACCCTACATTAACTGCAAGAGTAGGTGTTAAGTTTTATCATACAATTTAAAACCATACTATTGCAATTTATTTCACAGAGCTGACTAAGCTTCCTGTGGGAACTGGTGATGAGCTCCATTCTGCCAGTGGCAGGTGGGTAGTAACAGGAACAATGTTGACCCTGATACTGAAGCGTTAACTAGAAGTTACCCTAATTCACAAGATTATACTATACTTAAAAAAAAGTAGCTACGTTGTACCTTCAGTCATATATTTTTAATTTTGTTTCTAAAGTATAGCAAGCTTCATAAGAAATTTTATTTGCAATAGCTGAAACCATATTTTACCATTTGAAGTTAATATAATCAAATTGAGTTTTCTTTTTCTGTTTTTTGCAGAAGAAAATTTTATCCTTAACGCACCATCAGTAAAATCTCAAGTTTACATGAGTGATGGTAAAATGACAGTACCTTATTTTACAAACCAACACTCTCGAAGTAGTTCCATTAGCACAGCAACAATAAATGCTGAGCTCACAGAAGCACCCTCCGGTCTGGTAAATATGATCGTTATCTCTCACTTCTTGTTGGCTTGTACCTGCAGCCACAGGAAGAACAAACTGTTGACCAGTTCCAGTGTAAGTCCTGGCACTGACTCTTTTTCCAACTTCTAATTCTTACCTTTTACCAAATAGACAGTGGAGGCTCTGCCTGCTTCTCTCATTCTTAGATCCAGCTGGTGTTGCATCATTAGCAAAACGATCAGTACGATGTTCTTGTATTTTTTTTCACTGTACCCAGAATGACTCCAATCTAGATCCTAAGAATTTCTTACGTTGCAATAGTTATAAAACCTAGAAATATGACAAAAAGATAATAAGCTGCAAATCTGGTATCAAAGTAGGTTCTGGGTCTTCAACTAAAGGGGGGACCGAGGCTGCCAAACAGAACAGAACTAGGAGAAAGCTCCTTCCCACTGCAGTGCTGTGGGAAAAGCAATTAAATCAGGTGTCTTCTCTTTCCTACTGTCAGAAGACAGAACAACTTCTGACTTACTAGGTCAGCATGGTCCACAACATTTTGCAAAATAACAAAGACGCAAGTACTTTCTTATCCCTAAGGCATGCCCTTTCAAAAATGCGTACATCTAAATCACGCACACATCAATATATTATATTGATTACATTTTATACCGTGCTGAGCGCTTTCGGAGGTACTGTCATCAGCTGGGCAGAGCAGGGAATGTATTTAAGGTGATAATACTTATGAACACTAATGCATGTTTTCTCAAAAAGCAATGCATCTTCCGTATGAGCCAATTCACCGCAGCAAGCATTTCTGATTGCTGCTTCATAGGGTTCTAGAAGAGTTAACCTGACCTTGTTCTTCAGAGAACTGAATTCAGCTGAAATATGTAACTGTTCTCATATGACCTCACCTTCAGTCACTTTCCACCTCCCACACTAAACTGTGGCTATTTTGTCACCATGAATCTCTGTTGAGTGGGACTGCACATACGATAATCACTTTTTGTGAAAAATTACAGATTAAAAACCTAATCAGGGAAACCCATTTTTGTGCATTTTAATATTTAAAAATCCATATAAACCCAAGTGAAAACATACAATATATCAAGGGGTTTTTTTCTGCTTTCAGGGGTTGGTGGAAAGTCTGTCTTATTTTAAAGAAAGCTTTCTACTATTTCATAAAGACAGGCAAAACAGGGCATGATAATGGTTTGGCATTTGGGAAAAGGTATGTATTATTTTAAGGCTAATTTGATAAATTGCTATAATTAAGGACTTCAAAATGGCTAGGTCTAATGCAGCTGCTCAGGTAAATAAGGGTGGTATGATGGCTGCTCTTGGTTCTTTTTGAGAAAATGCTGTAGCTTGACCAAAGCTCTGGTGACAGAATGGGCTGATTGCCACTACGTCACAGCCATGCAGGGCAGAAAAAGGTACAAGGGAGTAAAGGGCAGAGTTGAGCAGAACAGAGCCAACATGCATGCACAGTGGGAACTGTTTTCTTATATGTGCAGTAGTAAACTAGCCTTCTCGCCTCTACTTACCCTTAGAGCTAGGAGAGACAGACTTTAGCTCTTAGAAATCATGTAATTAGTGAATTAGTTTGATTCCAGATAAATTAGAATTACTGAGAGTATTATCCAAAGAAATCTCTCTAGAGATTTCTAATTGAATTAAGCAAACTGAGATAACTAATAACATACAATTAGTTTACACTTAAATCTCACTGATCTAAACTCAGAGAAATGCTGTATATTTGCCTACTAAACTCCAAAGCTACAGGAACAAGTTGCAATGAGTATTTTGGTTACAGTGAGCTCGGTGGAGAACAGTGGACATATATCCCTCAACTTTAGGCATTACCAGGGGCACTTAGATGGGGAGCGTGGGTGTCTTGCACTGCCTCATGGTCAACGAAGGGAGAGAGGTGCTTCCAAGGGTGATGCAAGATTTAGGTGGGGCTCAAATCTCCAGAACAACTAAACCCTCTCTTATTTCTAAAGTGAGTCTTAACCGAAGAACCTTAGTTATGTGGTGATGTTAAATGGATTGGATTTAGATTTGGGACTCTGCAAGTTCCTATGAAGAAGCGTTTGGGTCCACAATGCTTGTTTTGATCAAATTTTAAAATATGCAAGAGATTTTGTATAAGTAATTCTCATAGATTGATTTGACCCTAAGTAGCTAGTGGAAATAGAAATGTTATTTTGTTATCAAATAAAGCAAATATCAAATTAATACATAAGCCCCTGATAGATTTACATTTTTTTCCTCTGTTCCTTGAGTTCTACTAATATTTAAGTTTGCTGGTGTCCAGATAACCCACACCCAACAGAAGGCTTTGAAGGAAGTCATTATTACTCAGAGACTGAAAGGATAAGATAGGCAAACAAAGAACTCTCTTTAAATGGAATTCAAGTGGGAAAGAACAGAACACATTTCATCTGTGGTATTTCTGACTTCACTATCACATCTATAAGGAGATTGACCAGATGTTTCTGGAAAAAGCAAGAGTCAGAGTAGCTCTTCTGTCTATAAGAATTTCAGAATGGCAGCTGAAAAGGTGTAATTTCTCATGTTTTTAATATAATATCGCAATGTAACATTTGATCTGCACTTAATTACAAAGGGAAGCCATGTAATCCACTTAGTGAGACAGAGTTAAATATAGCAGAAAGGGATGCTGTAATACAGAATGAATTTTGGCAGCTGCTTATATTTAGGGAAATAATAAATTCTACCCAAGAAGTCGAAGAATTGAAAGAGGAAGCAAATTCTCATCGTATGCCTGAAGTCTGAAGGGCTATTCACCAGGGTACTAACAATCTTCAGAGCCAACAGCTCAAGATCTCATTAAACCGTAGAATAGACTATGCATATTAAAACACTAAGGTCTGGCTGATTGCTCAGATGCATTGCACAAGTGTAAAATCTCACTTAGTTCTGCTGATAGGTTTTCTGTCCAGCTTTATCAAAGCACTTTTGAACTGGAAAGATGCTTTAAGAACTTCTGTACTGTATATTTTCTTTCCCAAACTGGTGACATCAATCCACATTTGGTTTGGTACTGTGAATTGCAATTATTCTGTCATCAAACAATTTGTTCTTGTATGAGTTCACAAAGTAAGATATACTATAAAGCCTTAAGCATGTTAAAAATGATGGACAGATAGTAGGTTTTCACATCCTCAGGTTGCACCGCCATACTACTCACTTACATAATTCTCATACATGAATATTCTTTGCATCAGAAATTATCTGCCATGTACAGTCTGTACCAATCAGTAAAACTGTAAAAGAAAAAAGTTATCTTTAGCTGAATTAATCTCTTCCAGAAAAAAAAAAAAAGTCATCTTGTTCCCTAAAAAAATTGAAGAAAAATAAGCATAAAAATTGAGGGAAGCAGGTAAAAAGATATGCCTTGTTAAATATGCAGTACTAAGTTCAATTAAATACTATTTGAAGAATAAGCAGTTCTGAAAACATTTACTTGATTCTTCATCCAAGTGTGTTAAAACATAATTTGATCACTATCACTCTTGGGTAACTTTTCACTCTGAAGGGCTACAGTCTTATATAGCAATCCATAATCAATTCAACAGCTGCAGCTCCACATTTAAGGCTCTAAAACGTGGAAAATAATTAACCATTGCAAATAAGGTCTGTGGTAGGTTCTCTGGCATTTGAGTTCTCAGATTAAAATTAAATGTCATTTGGGTCCTTTACTGAAGTCATTCAGGCTTCTTCAGTATTATAAATAATGCCCTGAAGACACATATTGACCCCCTGAAGCAGTCAAGACCCTGGGCACAAAGAGCTTTACCAGTCAACATGAAAAACTTCAAGATATTTTCAAGCAAACAGGACTCCACTGGAGCCTTTGAAAACTAATGGACTGTGTCGTATGAAGCTGCCAACACGAAGCAAATAGATAACCTTAAGTACTCCCTCACCTGTATCCTTAAATCAATCTGTAATAAGAACTCCCACTACTGGACTTAACTTGTCCTTCCAGACAGTGAAGAATTTCCTCAGAAAACAGAAACATGCCTTCTCATCTGCCCATTAAAACCAGTCCATTTTGCTGTTGATGTCTTCTCAAGTGATTTATTCCCCCTGTACGTTCTTACCTTTGTCTAACAATTTGTAAGACATCTTTCCTCATTTTTATTCACTTATGAGCAAAGCAAGCATATACCCAGGAGATACGGGGGTGGGGGAGAACAGAAAATAACCTTTCGGACCAATAGAATGGAAAAAGCAACCAGAAGATGGCAAGAAGAGAGACTTGCTAGGTGTTGTAGCAGTTGCCATGGCACTATGACTTATCTACAACGGCTGCAGACTTTCTCTCAGACAGGTAAAAGCAGCCACAGAAGTCACTTTTCATCTTCCCTGGGAGAGGACATTCATTTTCCCCTCACCTCTTGGGCATTAAAACTCAACCTTGTTCACAGGGCCAGGAAACACTGAACTCACCCTGAATTTCGCAGTCAGCCTCCACCACTTGCCACCTCCACCACTCGCCACGTTGACTCTCCTCTCTTTTCAGTCTCTCATCTTCACTACCCAGCCCATTCCACTGAACCGCTCTCCGGAACTTTTTCAGTGCTTTGTATAGCAAAGTAATTCCTGTCACTCCGCTTGTCCTAAGCCTTTCAAACCTACAGCATACTTATTCCTTCCCTGAAATGTGATTTAGCCAAGCAACCAGGAAGACACCGACAAAGTCCAAATCTTCATAATGTTATTTTAATCTTTTCTATGATTGCATCTATCAATCTATATAATATCAAAGAAAAAAAGGAAAAGTAATAACTCCTCCTCCTCCAATTTAATCCCATGGAATAAGCTGATAAAAGACAGATCTCCTTTTCCTGCAGCCTTGCACGGAGCTCTTTCTGTGCACTTTTGTCTCTCACACCTAAATGACATCACCTATTCTCAGCATTTCCAAAAGGCATTTTTGCCTTTGAGTGCTCTAAATCTCTGCTAGCTATACTCCCAGCTCCCATTTTTAGCAGTAGAATTGGAGTGTACCTTGCCACCTCCAGCTAACTAACATAAAAAAAAAAGTTTCAGGTTTGTTAGATCTCTTTCCCTTCTGTCAAACTTTTTCTCCTGCCACCAGAACACTCAAACCTATTTCTCCTTTAGCTAAGCCATTACTAAACCCTATCCGCTTTCCTCTCACATTGTTCTCTAAATCCATTTTCCTCTCTCTCCGATCCTCAAACCACAGCAGATACTTCTGGCAGCACCCCTTTCCCTGCTTGTCACCTTGCGTTCTCTGGTTTAGTGGGAATAGAGCTGCCAACCCCTGCCCCCAACCAGGGCCTTGGCACCTGGTTTTGTCATTCCTTTATCTTTCACATCACATTCAGGCTTCTCACTTTCAGCTTCAGAACTCTCCGACCCCTACTTAAGCCAACATCTTGGGCTTTAGCTTAGCCTATGGCACTGTCCGAGTTCTCCGCTCCAAATGCCCTGTTTGTGAGCCTTTTCATAGCCTTCTCTGTCAGTACTTTCATGCCTATATCCAATACTACTCTTCTGCTTGGAATAACCTCTAGATATTTTAGGTTAAGACTTTTTCATTCTTGCTTTCTCTCCTATTGATTATAAATCATAGCTTACTTATCACAGAAAGTGTAATCTTTCATGTATATTTTAACACCAAATAAAAGAATAAACGCTTTGGTAAATTCTGCAGAAAAAAACGATTTAAACCTTTTCTCTCAGAAATACTTTCTGAATTTGAAATCAGCAATTACTACTCCTACATTTGCAGAACAGATTATACTACAGCTAATCAGAGCAGCACTCAACCCATGTTCAGTTTGGTATGTATCAATGAACATGGCTTAGGTCTTCCCATGAGTATCATGGAACCACACTGAGGCTGAACAAACACAAAAATCACAACGAAAAAAGCAGTAATTAATAATTTGAATTTTTACAGCTGATTTATTATTATGATTTAAAAGACTTGACCAGGCACAATCTCCCACATGAGGGAACATCAATAAGGGAGAATGAAGCAGCTACAACAGACAAGTGCACACTAAAATACATGTCATAAGGAAAGTCACTTGTCAAAGTTTTGGCTCTTTGGTTCTCTGATGCTCCATAGACTACCCTCTCCCTTTGACAATTTGACGATTTGTGCTTCCCTAAGAAATGAGGTAACTGCTGTGAGTCAGTATTAAATAAATTGAGCCAAAAGGGGATGGGATGGTTTCAGAGTAACCCCCGTACCATCAGCTAAGTACAATCTAACACAGATGCCGTCCTCTGAGGAACATGAGGAAAATGGACGTATCTTTAGTGTGTCTTAACAGTCTCAAACTTTTATATTAGTCCACTTCCGAAACCTGTTTGCAAGGGCAGAGAGGTAATTTTAAAACAGGACTGTAAACCCCAAAAATCTGAATTCAGGGTTGCACTCTGAATAAGCATGCAGCATTCTGGCTCTGCCTTATGTTCAGTGATGAAAGGGAATTTCCTGACTCCACACTCCAGTTAGCTTTGGGGAGCTAATGTAACTGTGATAAACGGAGTGGGATTCGATCTGCTGTTAAGGTTCTTCCCCTGATTTTAAGTAGTTTCACAAGTGCAATCCCAAGAAAGCAACACAGTTTCCCTGGCAAAGCTACAAATGTTACTAGTTTGGTAATACTTTTTATTTTTGGTACAACAAGCGGAAGCAAAAACACTATCTTGACTTACATCACAAAACAAAGGCTTTGCCTTCAGAAGCCCCTACATTTTCAAACAGAATACACAGCAACAACAAATATGGTGGTCTGGACAGCTTTCATTCCATTTGAGAAAAAAAGAAAAAAAAAAAGAGAAACTTCTTTCAAGCCACCTTGCAAGCTTTGCACGTCAGGGCCTGAGCAACAAGGACCAAACAAACTGTAAGATTTGTTGTTCAATTCTTAGTGCCTCCTGCTCTTCCTTGGCAGATGCACGCTCATGACTGCTGCCTTAAACTGGACCTTCCAGCCCCGAAACTATCTAGGACCACTTAGATCAGGGGTCCTCAAACTACGGCCCGCAGGCCGGATATGGCCCCCCAGGATCCTCAATCCAGACCCCCGGTATTTACAGAAACCCCTGCCCCACCCCTGCTGGGGGTTGGGGGGACACACACCAAGCAGCCACAGATGACTGCCTGCCACTTAATCTGTGCGCTGGCCCCCCGTTTAAAAAGTTTGAGGACCCCTGACTTAGAAGAATGGCATTATATATATTAAAGTGGCCATAAACGCCAGCTTAATTATTTGTAGCTATACCCTTTATTCCCTTTCAGAGTAGCACATTATAATAATCACCAGCTTTAAAAACCAGCAAAATCATGCAGCAAAGGAAAACACAGATTGCAGTAACGAGGTAATCTGGAGGCCAAAATTCCATACCAGTTCTAGCCAGGCTCATGTGTGACCTACTGTCAGATTATACATGCAAGTGTGCAACTATCATAAGTAATGAAAATACCTGAGCTCAATCCGGCTACAAGGCTTATTTCTGTGTCTAACCCCATTCCAGTTCCTTAGCCACATATCTTCACTTTAACTTTTTCTTCTTGCATTTTTCAGTGAATTTACTTAGTCATACTGGGGCACTTCTTGCATTTACTTTCCATACACGCTCAAAAAACTGAGTTTCCCTGACATAAAAGCCTGTGGAAAGGGAATGAATGTCAAGGTCCTAAGCCAAAGCATTTATGGCAACCCAACTTATCATTCAACGCAGAAATGTGCACTCCATCGTTTGGTAAATGGAAAGAAACACAGCACTGTGATTTATGATCGAGTACTGCTAAGCAACACACCTTGAAAATAAAAAATGAGTAGAGAGTTGTCTACAGTATATAAAGGGGAAGGCAAGGCATGAATAGGTGAAACTGAAAAATACATATAGAAATCTGAATTAGTAAGTAAGGTTAAAGAACAGTATGACTTTTTTACTTTTTTTAATCTTGAGTTGGCAATACCCTTAAGTCTTCGTCATTGGTTTTGAATGTGAACTTCAATATACAAGTTGTGAGCCATTTTTCTTGCCTTAGTTTCCTTCTCTCACCTTTATTATTCCAGTTCTTGGTGAAAGAGGCAGGTCTTCATGGCTATCACACAGGTTCACCTACCACAGCTGCACCTTTTCAAGTTACATTTCCCCTCCATCACAAACTTCCTCCTCCTGTGGTCAATTTATACTGCATTGTTGAGTAAAATTTACCAGAACAGGAATTTTCATGTTTTATGAATAATTATGCCTTTTTGCCTTTTGAGAGAAAAGTTAAATAGAAGTAGTCAGCAACACAGCTAGCTGTATTCCACAGAGCTGCACAAGCTGCAAAACAACTTAATACAAGTGACAATAACTGCAGACACTAAAAAAGTAATCACATTCTAAATTTCTACAAAATAATTATAAAACATAAGATGCATTTTACTAAAATACAAACTGTATACGGCCCGTAAAATATTGATTTTTATGTCCTTGTTACTCTTAATTTTCTTCTTATGTGTAGCATTTAGTAAAAATATTGTTAGTTAATGGCACTGTATTGCAGTTTAAATTTATTTTTTTTTTAAAAAAAGCAAGGCATGGTCTGAAAGTCTGTTCCATAAGAACACTGCTGAGAATAGGATTATTAGGAAAACATTATGATCAGATTGATGTGAAAGAACTTTCAATGGGTGGCTGATGGGGGTTACTGTAGGTCCCTACTCTGAATGCCGGCTGTGGCATGAGGAAGGCTGCTTACACATACAGCAGTTTATGTTGCAAATCATGAACTCATCTGCTACCACAAAACTGTGAGAATGACTCAACTCAAAAACTCTGACCTAAGAAGGTTATATGAACGTAGATTATTTTACTGTTCTCATCACTGCAACCCTGAAGAGCCTTTCCCAAGCAATATCTCAACATCACAATCTCATTTTCACTTAAAAGTTCAAGTTGTGTATAGGATTTGGTAACTTCCTCCCCCCTTTAGCTTTAATCTGTTATGTAAGGCAAGTGGAAGACAGTACTGACACAGCACAGACCTATATCGTGTATTTCAATAGATATTTACATTCATCACAGAGCACAAGTGTTCTACATCAAATAGATGATAAAAACCTGTGCTATAAAAAAATAATCACAGAAGAGAAACGTAAGTATTGGACTGCAACAGAAATATCATTACAAACAATAATGTTGTTTTACTTAACTGCAGCCAGCCTCCGAACTTACCCACATGTCCACTCTTTACACCTGAATCTTCCTGGGAAACAGGGCTTTGCTTTGTGCTTGCACCTACTTCTGTTTTGTCAGTCCAGTTTCACAGGAGGAATACGTGTTTTAATTTCCACTTCATTAAGATACTTATTCTTTAGCTACTGGTGAAGAGAGATGCACTGATTTACTGGATATGAATACACTCTCTAAAGAGAGTTATTTAAACCTTTGACCCACCTTTTCAGTAACCTTCTCTGAATAAAAGGCCTGCATACACTTCTCCTGTGTAAGAACTTCGATTTTAGAAGAGTACAGCTCAGTTTGATAGAGGCCAGCAATGGACTGCTCCATGCTTCTCTCCCCTTGCTGAGGGGTTCACATTGTGTTCAGGAACTAAAAAACAGAAGTATTCCTTTTATTTTAATACCTGCTTTTAAATACTATTTCTTGAAGCAACTAAAGTTAGAAGTCCCATGAGATTCATATTCTTTGGGTCTAACCTGGAACACAATTGTTAATTCAAGACCAACATAAAGATCCAACATGATGCACTGAGAAAACCGAAAGATCGCATTTCTTTCTATAGCGTACGCAAATAACACCTTTCAATAAAGTAATGTACAGTGTCTTGAGTTAAATCCTAGAAATGTAAATATACATTTTTTAATGGACTGACATACAAGCAAATTAAATGCACTGCCTGTTTTGTTTGGCAGGCTGCTAGCCACAGAGTACACATAGTAGCCCATCAGTCCACAAAAGCAGCCCAGGATCAGCAACTCCCAGTTAGCATAACAAGGCAAAAGAGGAAGGCAGGCAAGTGTTTTGTACAAAATTATCAGGTAGGAAAAAGTGTTGTAGGACATAAAACTCCAGGAAAGTCAGTGCCACTAAGCTGGTGTTCTAGTGCACAAGAAACAACTTGCTGCTACTTTCACAGTCACAGTTATGATATTATTCATTGTACTTAACACAATGATGTCATAAAAGTACTTCTATAATGGAAGCACTGTTGAAATAAAGCGTTCTCATGATTGGGAAGTCTGTGACAGAGGTCTGCTACATTCACGCCTCTTTCCAGTGATGCCTGCTTGCATAGGAGAGGTGAAATCAAAAGTCCATCATGAAAATATACTTCAAAAAGCTGTTCTAATCCTCAAGCCTTGGGGTTTTTTGTTTGTTTATTCACTCTCTACAGAACAGGCAAAGTATAAGACACTTCATGTTTTACTAAGTGTGTATTCTTATGGCCCATAATCTTCACATTAGTCTCGGCAGGTCACTGCAATTTCACAAAGCCTTTCTCAGTTTTCTTCACTGTACAAAAATACAGTCACAAAATTTCTCATCACAAACAAATCAGCTGCAGAAGGGAAGGAAAAGCATCCTTTGGATTCTATCAGCTAAAAGTGCCCCACACTTGGTTACATCTAAAAAACTGCACAACTGCTGGCACCTGTGGTGGAGCAGCAGCTGCCTGAACTTTTTGGGAATCTCTGTATCAGCTACAGGGCTCCAGCACCCCCTTCCCCTTTCAGTAGAGTATTAACATGTCTGATTATCAGTTTGTTTAATCTTTATCATCTATGTGTCTATTCTACATTTAGAAGAACTGAGCCAACTGTTCTTATGAGGCTGCCCATACAGAACTGGGCTGATATTAGCCACATCCTGACATATAGTTCAAGTCTGAATATATTATTACAATACCATGTTAAAAAAAAAAAAAAAAGGAAGAAAACCCTACTGCTAAGCCAGACAAAAAGCTTTTTTCTTGAAATAACTTTCAACTCTACTGCCACCCCTGTTTGAATCAACATTTTAAAAACTCCTTGTACTGAACAGATTTGATTGATATTTTACAGTAATGCATTTTGTCAAGGAGGCATCCAATGGGAGCAAGTTACTATAGAGACTCAAATATGGCTTGCCACATTTTTGCTAGTGTTTTCAAATGTCCACACAACAAGAAATTGCCCATTAAATTTACAGACCAATTTTATGCTAACTGTACTCATTATAGTCTCTGAGGAAAATAGGTAATTGGGTTGTTATACTTCTGTCTTTAGAAATAAATTAGAATTACTGCTTAGTTAGAATAATTTAAAATGTCTGACTGTGCCTGTTCTAAGCACCCATTAACAAACACCAGCTTATACTCTACTTCCCACTGCATTAAACAGGCCATTTCTGTACAAAGACAAAGCAGCTAATCAACTGGAGGTTGAAAATAAATATGCAGGGAGCAGGCATACAAACTGCTGTGTTAAAAATACATTTGTGATATGCCAAGATTCATTCGTAAATTCCTCTCAAGTGTTATACTTACTAAGTCATGATGTGTTTTTCAGGATTAACTGCTAGGAACAAATAATATTTACAGTACAGTTAAACAGAGTTACTTAGCAATACTCAAAAGCAGAATCTGAAAAGGTAGGTGTACAGAAGCATTTGTATGCTTCAGTACTGTAACATCTAACTTTTAGACTCTTTTACAGCTAAGGGACTCTGACTTCCACACTCAAGATTTCTAAAACTATGCACAGCCTCTGTGTAACTGTTCAAAGATCTAGGAAATCTAGTATAACAAAACCAAGCTGCCCAGAAGAAAATACCAGCAAGGAGTGCAGAGACAGAGTAGTTTTATATTTGTGATGATCTACCATCTCTCTGCAGGGAAACACTTCCCTGCACTTATGAAGCCTTTAGGTTCATAAAACTGAATCCTTTCCCAAAGTGGAACAACTAAGTCTACTCCAAATGTATCTCAGAGGCTAATAAATAATCACACTCCTATCTTCTGCTTCTGTACCCTTGAGATAGCTAGCTACAGTTATAGATGCTATACATTAAATTCTATCTTCTGAATAAGGGATAATTAACTCTCAGTTACCAAGAAGTACCAGCCACCAAGCTGTAAAATGTCCTGCAATCACCCAATACAATTGCAAATAGATACAATCACCCAATCCATTCTGTGTTCAAAACTCCACTTGCCACACAATAAAGACTCATTGAGTCAGGAGGAAAAAGAAAACCAACAAAACCCAAAGCGTAAGCTACTATTTGGAAAGCTCACATATAAATAAAACAACAGACATTCCAGTTTGTTTTGTGAAAAGTGATAATAGAAGATCAGTCATCCATGCATCAAACAAGTCTTCTATGTTTGTTGACTGAACAGTGCTGTGATAGCACCACAGCTCCTCCTGAGGAATGCCTTCTAAGTTGATACCTGTAGGCAAAATTATCTAAGGAATGCTTTGTTTGAGACATGACTAACAAAACCTCTTGGCAGTCACAAAACCTCTGCTACTTTTTGGAATTCCAGTAATAACTGTATGTAAAGAAATTCACAGGCAAAAAAAATCATGCACAGATGGGATGCTATGCGGATACTGGGCTGTGACTTCAGTTTGTATTTTGAACTTGACTACCTATGAATTTCAGCATTAGTTTACCAACTAAATCTTGCTACAGCCGTTGCCTCGGAACACCAATATTATTCTTAGATTGGGCATTCTGCTGTTGAGTCAGGAAAGACACCTATTGGGAATACAATAATAAAATCTAAAGTGCTACTCCATGGGAATTACATTTTTAGTTACAAAAGCGAAAGCAACTCTGACATTAAGAAATAGCACCAGATGCCCCGTATCAAATGTCAGTAAGTGCTGCAACAAATTAAAAGAGTGAATAATTCTAGAACTTGAATAAACGAATAGATCTTCACAAAAAGAAAAACAGAATACAGACTAGAAAAGAAGTGGAAGACTTAACATCCCTTAAGTAGCTTTTGGTAAGAATGGATGCTTCTGCCACCTAGATGCTAAAGCAGTACATACTTTGTGGAGACGAGATGGATGGAGGAGCTAAAAAAAGGGGTGTTAAAACCATTCATCAGTGGCTCAGTCCAGAAACAAAACACTACAGTAATTCCAGGATCAACAAAAATTTGAAGTTGCTACTCATTAGACCTGTTACCCCCTAGATTCCCTTTGCATTAATTTTTGATAGTATTTCTACAGAATAAATAATTTCTTAATATTAGGGTATTTCACCTTAAGAGTAAAGTTTAAGATTAGAGCTTCAAACCATTTAAATGAATGCATGTTCTAAGTAAAATGGTCATTTTAGGTAGTTCATTTGGCTAAAAAAGATGGTATCATATACAGCAGGAATGTACCCAGTGGGCTTCTGTCCCTGCAGTTTTGTCATTTATGAAACCAGAAATTATATTTGATCATAAGTATGGACATTTTCAGGATAAAAACATTTATTCACAAGGGTAGTTCTGTTCTTTATTTCTCAGTGCACTCACAGGAACTTGGGGTGCAATATTAAAAAAACAGGTCAACGATCAGAAGTTGCACATAATGTACAGATCCCATCTTGAAATTGCACTTCTACTTCTACAAAGTGTAAGGAATCCCTGAAGAATGCAGAAAAAGAAATGCATGAATTGGGATTTGTTACCACAGTAAAAATGAAGCCTCCTTATTTTACACATTATCATCAGAAAACTGTATTGTGAAACATTCCAGCCCAATATGAACATGTTGAGGCCAAATAAGATTCCCCAGTATTCATCATCACTGCTCCAACATAAGGTTCCAAACAAACATTTTTTTCCAGAGGAGGACTTTGTCTCTTACTTTATGAATGTAACTTGTACCCCAAGAAACAGCTCCAAATGGTGGGGGAAATCCACATGGCCTCCTCTTGGCAAAGAAGCCAGGGCAACATTAGCTGCTAAGACAGAAATAAGATGCGTGTGAACAGAACACCTAAAACTGAGAGGGTGTTTGCTCAAAGTTTTGTAAGACTGAAAACAAAGACAACCATCAGCTGCATTAAACAGTAAGCAGGCAATTACCAAGAGACTCTGGGGGTGGGAAGTTAAAATCAAGTATAAAAAGCACTAACATTTTGAATAGTGAGAAGATAGAAGCAGCCAGCACCTGGTGTGACACTGAGGTGCCCTCCTGACATCTCAAGTTCTATTGAGGGCTGAGGGAGCACCTTCCCAGCAGTCAGGAGTAGCCTGCGTGCCTGCCAGCGGGCTGACAGTACTGGGTGCAACAAGCACTGGCTGCTCCTGGGGTGTCTGCACACCACTAGTGGGGTACTGCCCCAGCTGGTGGGTGGATTGGTGGAGTGTAGGGAACAGTAGAGGTAAGCACACAGCTACAGCACCAGTATCTCCAAAGATGGGTGTAAATAGGGTAACATTTCCCAGAAGGGTGGGCTCTTCTAAAAACCTCCTGTTAAAGCTATAGAGGTGAGCATGCAACTGCAGACTTGGGGGTGGGGGTGATGCTGTAGAAGGCTGTTTAGGTATCTGAAGGTGTTTACTAAGGTTTTCCAAGGGTCTAGCAGGTTCATTTATCTGTTATATTGCTGCTATTAATCCTGGATATATAGTTCACAGGCTAACAGTTAATTACAAGCCATTAATAAATCAAACCACTTCAATTTTAAATTGATTTAAGCCATGAGTTACTTTCCCCTACAACAAGCACATGCACACTCTTCAGTATTTTCTACTTCACACTGGTACACAGCCTTCAGCTAAAACTTAACTATCTCAGTTTTGTGGTGGTGTGTTTTTTTTTTTTTTAATTCTGTTTTTCCTTCCTTTCCTTTCCTGAGGGCACCTAAGATGTTCAGGAAATCAGCCAACTAGCTATGCAGGTCACATTTGCTTCAGTACTCAGACCGATTCCAATCAAACTACTACAGTAACTGTGCTCCCCCAAACTAATGGCTCCAAAATCCAGACCAAAACAGATCACGTCTTTGTAAAGTGGATAGTATATTCTTGGATTAGGCAAATGAAAATGTAAAAGGTTTAACATATATGCTAGCTTTCTTAATTTGGCTTCTTGAACTAGATGCTCTAATGAATTTAATCCACTAGATCAATCTTTGCATCAGGAAATTCCAATTAAACAGCACAAGAAAGATTGGTGCATTTCTCTCTCCCGCAATTGACAAAGTTTAGGTTTAGCTACTACTCCCCAGTCCTTCTCCAAGTTGATGTAATTACAGAAACTTCTCCCCATCCCCTACCCCCCCATCCTGGCCAAGAAGAAAACTACTCTTCTATTTCTCCCTGTTCAAAAGGTACATTTCCCCATTACCAAACCACATTCTTAAGTACTATACTGTTTACACATTCCATCCATGAACAAGGAATCAAACAAGTGGAAATCCTTCCTTTCCTCTGTAACTTAACTGACTGCTTCAAACAAGCACAGTAGGTACTTCTCCAATTAACATTTACCCAGCACTTCCACCTCCTCATTCCCTTAGCACATCTGAGTCACAACCGGCAGCTCAAGTTACTGGAAATTAACCTACTAAAGCAAAAATGCATGAAGTTACAGTGAGATGACACTTAACTTCATAGAAACCTACACTTGGGCAACTGGAGAGTTTCCCCTCAAACCAAGTGAATTTTACTTAAGCCAGAGAAGATCTGTAGGGAGATGCTGTATCTTGTATTAAGCCCATTGATGCACTACTGAAAAAAAAGAGGCTTTCAGAGAAACAAGCTCTTGTTTCAGATTTTGTCTTAAGATAAAGGGCTACAAACATTATCAGACCACTTACAGCTTCTCCCCTCCTTTCCAGAAGGATTACTCTTCTTTTCTAAGGAAAATGGAAAATGAACTTGTTCCCTAAGCAGAAGCAGGACAGAGTATTCCTACCCTTATCATGATACTTTGTACCCTCTAGGTCCATTTCTTATTCAAAGCCTAGTAAAAAAAAACGCTCCAAATTAGGCCCCTAAATTGATCTTCCAGCCAGCTGAATACTCCATGGTCTCTTTTTAAGCAAGATTTCTGTTATTTTGAAAATGAACATAAGTTAAGCAGTAGGAGGTCATTTTAGTATTGGTTTTAGTCTTTGAATCATAATTCAGTAATCACTGACAGGATAGGAAGGCCTCTACTACCTTGCCTGTTGGGTCTGTGCCACACCATTCTGCCAAACTCCACCTGCTGGGTAACCTTAAAACAAGCCTAGGGAAGCTTTCGTTTCTTCACATTTCATACAGCTCCTAGATGCAACGATAAAACTGATGGAATGGTACACCCGATTATATATTCATTATGCTTTGCATTTCTACCACTCTCTATCAGTAAGTACCATCATCAAGTGAAATCTCTGGGTAGGTATTTTTTCTAAACACCTCAGGTTAATGGGCTGTATTTGTAACTAGTATCAATTTCTGGTAATGCAGTTAAATACAGGAAAAGTCATAGCTCTGTGTCACAGCTAAGAAGGAAAAAAGTATACTTCATGTTTTTTCTGCCTCAGTAGAAAAGCAGAAAGCAATGTGTAAATGTAATTTTTAACTAGTATTTACATAAAGTATCACCTCTAATTTTTCAAATGCTATGAGATAAAAGAACAGGAAAAAAAGCCATGGAACTCTAAAAGAGTACCAACTCCAAAGTATGCCAATTCTAAGCTAATTAACCAAAGGCACCCATCCATCTGAGTGCTAGCTGACTCTTCTGCTTGCTACTCCTTTCAGCAAATTAAGTCAAATCATGATGCATACCTTCTGTTAGAGCTACAATGAAGTATCCAACTTTTTTTATGGCTGAGCTCTACTATTCATGTTCAGAAACATTTCTAGCTTTGGGGGTGGAAAAAGTAATTGAATTCGAGGGCTGTAGGTGAAGGGTAGCAACCTGAGATATTTTTATAATACAGAACTTACCTAACCACTTCCTTATACACAAGTCACGTATTCTAATTGCAAACAGTAACTGACAGTAACTTTTCAACCATAACATAATTTAGATTTGTGTATTCGCTGATATTTTGTCTTATAGGATATCTTACAAATATACTTGTCACCAAGTACTATTCTTTATAATGATCTACTATCCTTTAAGAATAATTAAAAAAAAAAAAATGATGCACGGTGATACATAGTCCAGACTTCCAAATCATACCTGGAGCAGTCTGTGATACTGAAAGAGGCATTACATTTGAAAATAGTAATTTAATCAGAAGTTGAGAAACCATGTATTCAATTAGAACACTGCTCAAATATTTCTCTAGAAACAAAAAATGAACATCATTTTACACAGCTGATGTTGTAGCATAGGCAGTACAAAACCAAAAAACCCAGCTGTGCACAGTGTTATCGTTTCAGAAAGTTGTCACAATATAAGCACAAGTGCAGACTATCTGCAATGAGAAGCTTTACAGAAGCTTTAAGACAACTATTATTTCTGATGAAGAACTATTTTTTTCCTCTTGAAAGAAGTCCATCTATTTTTGCAAGGTCTCCAAATGAAACTGTTGCAGAACCTCTCTGGGCTGGTCTTGCCTAAGACAAAAAATAAGAAATTGTCAGTTAAAGTATTTTGTAAAAAGCTTTTAATGCATCAGTAATTTTAAAAGTACTTTCAAACAGAAAAGGTCTTCACATTACCTGTGATTCATGGAATTTCCAGCCAATCATATAGTAGATCTGAAATGTGGCAGGTACTGAGCCATCGCTATTTCCGTACATTTCTGTTAGGGTAGGAAGGGAGAGGAAAAAAAAATGTAGACAGAACATCAGTTCCAAGAAATACTTAGTTCCCATAACATTAGAACCAAAGATGACATACTCATCATAATGACTCTTGGTGAAAGATTTGGGACAATAAAAATATGTCATACTGATGCATCAACATAGATCAAATCATGACTTTATAATTAAGGTTAAAAATATCTGTGCGATAATGGTATTTTGTTCTGTTCCAAAACGTTGGTGTTTTTTTCTGGGTTTTGGTTGTGGATTTTTTTTCACAGAGAGGTCCAAGAAAAGGACAGAAAAATATGTTCTTAAAGTTATTTCAGATTAACTCATTACCTCTCAAATACTTACCTCTGTATATTGCAGCAGCTGCCAACATTGTCTCCCTGTGTAGCAGAGGTTTTCTATTCCAAGAGCAATTACTCTCCCCCATACCTAAAAATATGTTTTAGCTTTAAGAAAAAGAAGATATAGTATAATCCATGAGTTAAGTGTCATGCACTAATGACAGATTTTTGCTAAACCAGAATCCTCTGAATCTCATTGTAAGAGAGAACATACTGCAAATAAATAGGCAAGATTCTTACTTACAAGAATCTAAGCTTTTTTAATGCCAATACTTTGCAATTTACAGTTTGTATTGCTAGGAACAACTTCAAATTATTATTTCTTCAGCCTGATTCTTCAAACATTTAGGTTTTCTAGTATAATTTAAGCATGAATAAGAAGTGCTTATTGAGCACATCTCATACATTATTTTTTTTTAACAGTTAAGCATTATTATCCCAAGAGATTTTTAATAAGAATAAAAAATCAGTTCTAATCTCTTTAATCACTAACTGCAACTAAATGTTTCTGCAGAGAATGAAACTTTTCTTTTCATTAAGGAATTATTCTAAAATCTACCAGCTGATCCAGAGTAACAAGATGCCCTGAATTGCTCTGTAAAGTAACTGACTGCATATGAATGACTGCTTTACAATCCCTGACAAATACCATCAGAATACTAACTTAATTGTTAAGCATCTCAATTAATTGTTGCTCCTCAGCAGACTCCAATTTGAGGGTCTATTTATTCTCATTCAAAAGCAGTTTCCTGAATGTTCTGATAATCAGGAAGGGTTACAGGAAAAGTTAGTTATGTGGGATATATGCTTCTGTCTCCCCTTCAGGGCTTTTCAGCAGCTTACACTGAACACGCTCACCAAGAATGGGAATACAGGGAAACAGAAAATTCATAGCAGGCCACAAAGTAGCAAATCTTTTGACTTCTGGTTCCCAACACAAATCTGCTGACAGGCATCATCTCCTGAGACTCACTAGAGATTAAAAAAAAAAAAAAAAGCAGTGTTTCCACTACTACAGTAAGCTTTTGTTTTGGGTTGGTTTTTTTTGTTTTTGTTTTGCTGGGGGTTTTGAATAATTTTTTTATGACGAGGGTAGTGAAACACTTGCGTATGTTGCCCAGGGAGGTGGTAGATGCCCCATGTCTGGAAACATTCAAGGTCAGGCTGAACAGGGCTCTGAGCAAACCGACAGCGCTGAAAGTGTCCCTGCTCATTGCAGGTGCGGTTGGATTAGGTGACTTTTAGAGGTCCCTTCCAACCCAAAGTATTCTATAATTCAGCATTAAGAAAGACACAGTGAAACTCCTCTGTGACTGTGTCACTTACAGAAACCATTTTTTGTTTCCACAAAGTATATACTTGCCTTGCAAGTCTTCCATAACCTCAAACAACCCTGGGTAGTTGACTTGAATTTCATCAGTATCCTGAAAGAATTGAGAAGCTTAGTTTTAGAGCGTACCAAGCTAAACCAGTAGCATTATGACAGCCTTCACAGCTGCTAACAGACTATTCATCTGCCACCTCTGTTCAAACTGCATATTTCTTTCAAAAAATATATTGTCTTAACATTTCTTAAAAGTTTTGTTTAGTAGGCCAAATGCAATCAAATTTTAATTGAAATGCCATTATTTTCTTCTTAGTTTTAGAAGAAGCAGCAAGAGTGTCTGAAGTTTTTTCAAGCAGGTCTAATATTCTCTGACATTTATCCAAGACGACCATCCAAATTCTACTGGGCCACTAGCCAAAGATACACTTCAGTTGGTTTCATTAATCACAATGAAGATGAGGACAGAGGCAGTCCAGGCTACTTCAGAAACTTATTCAGCAAGGTGCATGACATGCAGAAGGAAACAGTACATTATTAATATATGAGTAAAGAGTATTTTTAATATACTAGTAGCTCTGATGTTCTGTATCATTCCTATTGTTCTCTTATTTATAATTACCACAGTCAGGGTGTTAAAGCCAGCTCTCGACAGCAGATGTCCCAGATCAGAGACAGCAGTGAATGGTGATACATGAGGAGAAAATCCCCCTTCTCTTTCCAATTCTGCTAACTGCAAAGAGCAGCGAAGCTCATATAGAGTGTCTCCCCCAAACATCGCACCAATGAATACCCCATCTGGCTTAAGAACCTGGTGAATCTACACATGAAAAAAAAAAATTATTATTGTTATTAAGCCTATGTAACTAAGAAGTTCTCAGGACTTTTTTTTTTCCTTCAAATAAACTTAAAAGCAATCATTTTAATAGTCATAACATTTGTAATATTGACTGTATTCCACAAGAGAAGCTGCACCAAAGGTTTTGGTAACAGTACAAGATCATAGAGTGATTTGGGTTGGAAGGGATCTTAAAGATCACCTAGTTCCAACCCCGCTGCCAGAGGCAGGGACACCTTCCACTAGACCAGGTTGCTCCAAGCCCCATCCAGCCTGGCTCTGAACACTTCCAGGGATGGGGCAGCCATAGCCTCGCTGGACAACCTGTTCCAGTGCCTTGCCATCCTCACAGTAAAGAATTTAATCCTAACATCTAGTCTAAACCTACCTTCTTTCAGTTTAAAGCCATTCCCCCTTGTCCTATCATTACAGACTAGGAAGTCCCTCTCCAGCTTTCTTGTAGGCCTTCTTCAGGTACTGGAAGGTTGTTACAAGGTCTCCCTGAAGCCTTCTCTTTTTTTTAACTCATTTATCTTTTTTTCATCATTTGATTGTATTTATCTCAACAAATAAATAATCTGTCTGAAAACAGACTATGTGCTCTTAAAGAAGAGTGAATCCCCAGAAATTACACTTACAGTCAGGAAACACAAAAGGCACACTGGACATCTAGTGTAAAACTCATTTCAATAGGATGCTCCTAAAACATATATCCCCGATTAATTTACTCCTGGAAATAAGGTAGATTGAGATAGCTGCTGCTTACTTTTATTTTCTCAGATAAGGGCAGCAAATATACTCTTTAATGGCTTGATTTAAGAGAAACGAGGGCCTTAGTTTCCAGCACTGATCTTTGTACTTCTGAATGCACAACAGAGCGATGCAATTCTTATTACATCTACCCCTACCTATATTTAAACAGCCAGAATAGCAACATGACTCAAACACCACGGTTGACAAGCTGCTTTCTAGCAAGTCTAGTAAGTTCTAGTCCCTTTCCTACTGAGGTGGCCAGTAAATTAATGCTTTCTTTTTTCCTTAAGAATTGGCAATGAGCCCTGGTTTAGATATCCAGAAGAGCCGTATTACATAATCAGGCTAACTAGACACCAAAAGCTTTAAACTGTTTACCTTACTGATTTGAAAGAAAAATCTTTTAAACTGTTTTTTCACTTAAGTATTAAGCAAGCTACTTTTCCTACACTAGTAAAGAAGCCTTTAATTGACAGGTAAGAAATTTAAGTAGTTGAACGCAGCTGCCATTAGTTAAAGCAGGTGTTCCCAACACAGGATATGAGCATTCACAATGACAGTTGGCCAAGAACTCCACTTCCCTCGCCACTGTGGGACATTATAATGCCTCAGTTATTTTTACTGTGCAGGTAAAAATATCTAACACTTCATGGAACGCTTAAATTCCAGAGAAAATGATATATTTCTTGCCAAGTCTTTCTTTTAAGTATTGAAGGCATTCCAATTTCTATTTGTATTATTTCCACAACAGTAGGGTTCTCCTGGTTATACCAACAGGTGATAGAATAGCACTGTAATGACTGATCAATCTGAAATAAAAGAAAAAACAGTAAAGTTGTTAGAATAGCCCTTGCTATTCCTCCAAAATTAGCCAATTTGGAAAAAGTTTCTACCTGCAGGAAGGAGCTGAAATGATCCCAAATCAGATTTTTACAGGAAGAGTTTCAGTTCTCTGTCCTCAACAAGTATTTACTTCATTTCAAAATCAAAAAGCCTTCATCTGATTAAAGTTTCACTTCAAAATAAATAGCCAAGACACAAAAATAATACAAGTTCCATAAAGCGTTTCTGGAGAAGTGAGATTTAGAGAACTCTACTTGTACTACAAGTAGTAAGAGCTAACACACAATAAAAATCAACAGCATTGCCTCAGTTCACATTCATTACCATGACTTCAGCTGCTGAGACTATAACATACTATACAAATGTTGCTTCACAGTTATTTATTCCAAATTGGTTTGAGGCAGTAAATTAGTAGAAGTGCCAACTCATGCTCCTTAAATTGCCAAAAATACTACATAAAACACTTGTGCGCAACATGAGCTATTTCTGTGCCTCTTATCTGAATAAGACCTAGAAATAGAGTGCTCTGAATGCAAATAATTGCAAGCATTGATTTTTAGTATTAAAAGCCATTTTCTTACCTCTTTGAAAGCTCTAGGAAGGTCATTCACCCAATGCAAACTGAAATAACAGAAGCATACATTTTATAGTTGCATATTAAATAAAATCTAGAAAATGCAAGTAATTGTTACATTATCTAAGTATGTTTCAGAAGCCAAAGCAACAAACCAGTTTCATAAGCTGCAAAAGTTCTGAAATGCCTGCCTAAAAGTGATACTAAATAAAACCAGAAGTTCAGAGAAATAGTTTTTTCTTACAGGGATTTTTTTTTGAAAGTTGCAAAGATGCAAGTCCTGGTGACTAGTTTGTCAAAATGCAGGAAAGAGGAAAACTACTTTTAAAAGAGCTTTTAAATTTTATATTTTGAAGGAAAACAAATAAGCAACATGCTAAGAACAGAACCACCAGGACAGCAGTTTTTCCTAACATACACTTGAAAAAAAATATGCAATTACCACTGTTTAACAGGTTATTAATCTTTCTCTTTTTTTCCTTATACTCACAATATAGAGCACAATAAGAGCACAATATTTAACAACTTTAACCAAAAAATAAAATGTAAATTATTGATTAATGCATACCTTAAGCTGCTAACAACAAGATCAAATGTATCTTCTTTGAATGGAAGGCATTCCTCATCAGCTACAACACTGACCGTAGGGATTTCAGATTCTACAGCATTTTTCTAATGTTTGGTCAGAAGAAAAACAACATGAGAAGCTCATTTTTGCTTTCCTGTATTGTGGAATTAAAGCACATCAGCATTCAGAAAACTACTTACTAAAGCATTCTCCGCAATATCAACTTGAATAAGTTTTTCAACTGTTTCCTGAAATAAAATGTTAAAAAGTCTATCAAATATTCAAACTGTTTTGTGATTTGTCATTTTTAGTAATGCTTACACATATTTACAGTAAGTTAGAAGGATTCTCTTCAACACTTGATAAAAATTCTATAGAAAGCAGAAAGCATTTTTTTGCCCCAGCACAGTACTTGGTAATTGCTCCTGGGGGAACAGCTGAGAGAAGTAGTAAAAGAAAACACATTCTGCATTTTGAGGTGTAAGTTCAGCTAAATAAAACCCACGGACTAACAGCCAATGAAGTACTTTTACTTACACAGCCATTCAGGAAGGGTAAACCATTTGCTGCTTAGAAGTCTGTAAAGATACTTCTCTTTAACAACTAAGTGCGCCCAGCAGACGGAGGGAATAACTCGCACATCCCTCCTCAAGACTACAGGTTAAGTGTCACACCACACACAGCTTCCTCCCCTGCACTGCCATTTGTCACAGCTTTCCAGTGACAATGAATACAGAAAGCAAGCCTGAACGACACGCAGCTTTGGACGACAGCTACAGATACGGGGGGAGAAAGTTCTACCTCATAAATATTCAGAGAATTGTTTTAAGTTATAATAGAGCCCTACTGGAAAACTGAGGAATGAAGTCGTGCTGATTTCAAACACTTCTTCAGTATAAAAAGCCAGTACCTTGGTTAAGTGCTGAGCTATGTAACCTCTTCCGGAGCCAAGATCCAAAGCAAGAGGAAAAGTTCTAAAGGATAAGTTCAGTAACATAAAACATCATCCAGACTCGTCGCTACGTTGAGCTTTCCACCGCGCTCAGCTCTGCCCGCCGCTTTCCAAGCACCTTGTCGGACCCAACACGGCGGCCTCCGCGCAGGGGGCTCACAGGGCAGCGGGGGCCCGAGGGCCACGGCCCCTGGCGCGCCGCGCCCCCACGGCGGAGCTTACCTGGGGGCATGCTCATCGTAAGTGACAGGTTTGTTCACATCTCCGAGTGCTGCTGCTGAACTTCTGTCCT
>JAVJGJ010000032.1:7688966-7701135 GCA_035590215.1 Microhierax caerulescens | reverse complement strand
GTTGACGGGGGGAAACCAGGCAGCCACAGATGACTGCCTGCCACTTAATCCATGTGCCAGCCCCATTTAAAAAGTTTGAGGACCCCTGGTATAAAATACCGTGATACTGTAGTGCTGTTGCGATACTGTGATACTAGTTGCTATTGTGACTAACCCTACGGTAACAACGTCCTAAGTGCTGATGTTGTAACTGTGGTCCTAAATCTGTGGTTGGTGCAGTCCGTTTTGTGGTGCTTCACTGTTGTGTCCTTTTAATCTGCTCTGGTGATTGCTGCTTCTGACCTTTGCTAATTTAAATAATACAAAGTCTTGAGGAAAATGCTGCTTTTATTTGATCAGCAGTTTGTTGCTGACTTTGATTTTTACCAAGGATAACTGCTAGAGAATTGTGTATTCCTCACAACAGTCAGGAATTAAACCTATGAACTTTATGTCCTTTTTTTTCCCCTCTCTGTTCAGGTAACAAGTAGATTGGCAGTTTGTAATATGGATTGGGATAGGTTGAAGGCAAAGGATTTGCTGGCTCTGTTTAATTCTTTCACACCCAAAGGAGGAACAGTATTTTCTGTTAAGGTAAGACCTGATTTCTAAAAGGAGTACTGGTTTTTACTGTTTAAAAAAAAAAAAAAGTTAAAAGACTACAAAATAAGAACAAAGACAGTTCTCTGCAGAACCAAAAGGGATATTAACATGATAAATGAAAAACTGTGCTGCTGTGTTAGATATAAACACATGCTGCTTTTCAGCAATGGGCATGTATTTGGTAAAGGTAGATCCTGAAGCTGTTAACTTCTAGTGTTTTTGAGGTTGGCTCTAAGTACAGTTTTTCTGAGACTGATAGTGAAGTTCTGAAAGTCTAGTAGTGGGAGACTACAGTTCCTTGCTTAGTTTAATTTTCAGTAGATAGCCCAGCCTTAAGTTTGGCTGTTTCTAAATGTTTTCCAACCCTTTTTACCATTGCTCAACACTTCTTGTTTTTCACCACTTCTAAGTTATTAATAAATTTGTTTAATTCTGATCACTTAAGTTATATTTTTCCATTTTTAGTGCCAGCCTTCACCTTTCTGGGAAAGGTTAGTCAAATACCCCTTTCTGAAAAGGACCACAGTGAAATTAACAAAGTCAGAGTTCCTGTCGTTCTTCATCTGTCTCAAAATATTCTCATACCTAACGAGCAGTTTGTTTTTTCTACTGTCTTTTCTCTAAATCAAAATTAAGAGGGTATTAATGTTTATGGGATTGATCCCCTTACCGATTTTGGATAAAAATTATAAAAGTCTAAAAGGTTTGGTAAGATACTTTTTCTTACTCGATGTACCTTATGCCCCTACAGTTTAGTATTTATTTTTGCATTGTTGTATTTGTAGATTTATCCTTCGGAGTTTGGAAAAGAGAGATTGAAAGAGGAAGAACAAAAAGGACCTGTGGAACTATTTGACCTTCCAGAGAATACCACAGAGAATGACGGGTATTAACTTTATCTTCAAATGAGAGATATAATAGGTCTGATTTTTAGTGAAAATTCTGATCATCTGTTTCCAAAAGTTCGAATGTGGCAGTCTCCCATGGACGCCTTAATTTTATGGCTTTTTCAAGGGAAGTTTTGCAACTGGCCCTGGTTGGTTATCAATGCATTGAGTAAATGCATTATGATGAAACTGGAGAAGATTTGCTGGTTGATACGTGAGTTCAAAATTTTCATTATTTAGCTCATTGGAATAATAAATGGAACCGATGTGTGGAGAGTTTAACATAGCATTTCTTCTCTACCAATTGCCCTTGCTGTCTAAATGTTTATTTGCATGATCAACAGGGACCTTAACTTAGGCCAAGAATTGCCAGGTAGTGATTTCTTGAATGCCACCAGCGCCAGCCCTAGCTTACTGGGCTGAGCTCATCAGGCCTACCGTTGTCCAGGCTTCTTCAGGCATGTCTTCCTCCCTTCTTTTGTTCTGCTTGAAAGTCTTGTCCGTATGGAACTAGAGAGACTTTTCTTTTATATTTTTCCAGAATTTCCAGATGTTTGGCAGCCTGACTGGGGCCACTTTTGTATAATATATCCTGCTGGACTGTCCTATATTTGTGAAATCTGGATGCTTCTAAAATAAGTGTAGATGCCTTTGTAGAAAGTCTCTGGTGTGTCAGGGAAGCGTATGATGAACTTGCGGTGCATTCTGAAGTCAGCTTCACCGTGTGCATCAAGGTGCACCCTGAAGTGTTAGATTTACTGCTCAGTGGGCTGTAGAGTATCTGGAATACAACACGCAGAAACCCACCTGTCCCACAGGTACCCCAGTGATACCTGTGTGTGTACCCTTCAAATTCACGGGACGGGACCTCAGCCCTGCAATCACTCTCCTGCATCCTTCCACCAATTCATTTACTTCTCAGTCTCTTTTCTGCTTTTATTTTACTGTCATCTTCTATGACACCACCACCACCTGACACCACCACCACCTGTGCTACCCAAGTTAGTATCTTGATTCCTTTCCTCACCTATACTGCTTGCTTAATTATCACTCCTACACTGCCTCTCTCTCGCAAGAGGATTTTGTCTGTACAGTCTCCCGGGTTCTCTTAACATTCTTAATGTGCACCTTTACTTATGTATGAACAAACTTCTTTTAACTTTATTAAGAGCCAGGATAATCGCAAGCAACTTGATAGGAACTATGAAATGCTACCTTCTGTGGCCTGCACAGAGGCATACAGAGATGTTACTCTATGCCCTGCCTAGGGACTCTGACCTCACAATTCCTGCAGGAAGCAGTCACATACAGGAAGCGTACACTTAATAAAACTGTGTGAATTAGTCTTTTTACTTGAGTAAAACTGAACAGATGCTGGTGGAACTTCATGCTGTTTAACATCTACTCTTATTATAAGATTAGGAGGGTGCTTGACTGGTGGATGGTTTTAATGAGTTGAGTTAAAATATTTTGCAGGTGAAAAGTTGTTAAAGCCAGCTCACTTGTTTGTGGTGTTTTCCACTTCTGCAGGATTTATAGGGAGAAACTGCGGGAGTATCAATTTAAGCGACTGAAATACTTCTATGCAGTTGTAGAATGTGATTCTCCTGAAACAGCCAATAAAATTTATGAGGAATGTGATGGACTGGAATTTGAAAGTAGCTGTTCTTTTATAGACCTGAGGTAACTCCAGTGGAGACTTTTTTTTACATGTTGGGCTAGGGAGGGGAAGGAGACTTAAAGCCAATTTAAAATAATATGGAGTAAACTATATTGTCTTTATCCTGTAACCAAAATGAGATAGGTAGATATATGATGTGTCCAGTGAGTTGTTAGGTTTCCCTTTGATTTTTTTTTTCTTTTTGAGCATTTTTATTGCAATATCAAAAGTTTGAGAGGATCTCTGCATAGAGAGACTATTCTCAGAGGAGTCAGGTAAAACATTCTAGTTGCTTCTTCAACCATCTGATACAATTAAGTAAAGTGCTAGGATTTAGAAAACAAAACAACATACTGCTGGGTGGTGGTTTTGGTTGGGGTTTTTTGTTTGTTTGGGGTTTTTTTTTGTTTCCCCAAGGGTCCAGAAGTGGCTCTTTTTCAGGAATGTTTACCACAGGGCAAAAGTATTGCTGCTGTTGTCATGAAGCTGCAATAGATTGCTCTGCTAGCCCATATGAATGAGCTGGAAGCTCTTAATATTTCCAAAGTCACGTTTCAGAAAGAAAGAATTTTGCATTATAGTTGTGCTTTATTGTTGCTGTTTCCTTTTGTTACAAAAAAGCCTTCTAGTCTGAGCAGAAGAGAAGTTACTAAATCATAATAAATTTTGACAGGAGCTGGTTTTGTCTGTGGGAGCCTGCGTTATGCGCACTCTTGGAAGTCAGTGAAAGATAGGTTTTTTGCTTTGAATTATTTTCTAGAGGAAATTAGTTCATTTGCTTTGAACCATTTTGGAGAAGATGATCTCTGCCAAATGAACATGTAACTTTTCGTGCTTTCAAACGGAGAAAGATGATGTTTTACAACAGACGCAGCTGTTTAAAATTCTCCAATGTTTTACCTAATCTTCTACTTTGTTAAATGTTCATGTTGAATACTATTAATCAGATTATATTTGATTTTTAAAAAAAGCCAAATAGCCTAAGTAATTTCTCATGTAGTATACAAAGGATTTTTTTAAAAATCTAACTTCTTTTGTTGTAACACATGACTTCGGTCTTTTTAATTATTTTTTTTCCTGCTCATTATAATATTAAAGATGTACCAGCCTTTCCTGAAATGTTTTGAATTTTTTTATGTTTCCAAATTCTATTTTTTTCACTTCTTTCTTTTGTATTTTTAGTATGATTCTTAAAACAAAAAAACATGCAAAGAACCAGACCTGACCCTGCTTACACCAGACTGAAAGTTGTTTAGTTTACTTTCCCAAAATGGTGTTATATGTTGAAAACCTGTGGAATAACTGTAGAAGCCTGAGAGTTAATCTTACATGTGTGGAGTACTTGTCCATTTCTTTTGTTTTCTTTTCAGACTTAACAACTTTTTATTTAGCAAATTCTTTTGTACTGATGTACCTTACACATGAAAAGCTTAGACTGTTTATACTGTGAAATTTCCCAGAGTATTTGAATAATAACGTATTTTATTTGCCTTTAAGATTTATTCCAGATAATGTTACATTTGATGATAAGCCAAAAGATGTAGCCTCAGAAGTGAATGTAGCTGTGTATAAGCCAAAGTACTTCACATCTGCTGCTATGGGAACATCAAAGGTATCTCTACAATGTTTTTGTAATGCTTTTCTAATTTGTTTAGGTTTATTGTCAGCTTATAAATTACATAAGTAGTGGGGAGAAGATTCCTGGTTATCTTAACCATTTCAAAATAAAGACATCAAACATACTAAAAGATAGAATCGTGTTACAGAGTTGTGTAAGTTGTAACCCCATAAATAAGCTTGTTGTATTTTAAGAGATTTGGCTTCTTTTAAACTAATTAAAATACTGTATTTTGACCTCATCATATCTCTCTTACAAAAGTTGCACATGGAATTACTTTGTTATTCACAGTTAAATTGTCTAATTTGCCTAAAAGGGGTATTTGTGTGTTGCTCAATAAAAGCCTTTTTGGTGATTATGCCAGGCTTGAATAGTTGCTTCCCTTCCTTGTAGCTATTCATTCCTACTCTCTCTTATGTGACAACCAAAACTTCCATCTGGCCATGAAGTGAACCGGATTGGAGAAGTTATAATGTTTTACATGTTGGGCTAGGTCATTTCTGTAACTAAAAAATAAGTCATTCCTACAAGATCATTTTCCAGACCGATCTGTTTCACCTTCTTCTGGTTGAGGGTGCAGTTACGTAAACACTTTCACTGTCCCCACTGCAATCCATGCATGATACTAGGAGTGACTTGCTGCTAGAAGAGGAAAGGGAAGAGTTGGTGGCTGCTTCAATACCAGTATCTGCTGCCACAAAGGAAATTTGGCTTACAGAGATTTTGTGTTGTGTGATTTGCTGTTACAGAACCCTTCAGTGCATGAGGATGCTTTGGTCTTTCATGTAGTTAAAATTCAATGTAGAACAAATTCCAAAAAGTTGTTACTAAATTTATTTTAGTAACTGCTTATTATAGCTGATCATTGTAGAGAACGTTACTAACAGTTTTACATTGCTTCTGAAGTTAGGAGTTTATCAAATAATTTTCTCTAAAAAGACAGTTACAATGTTTAATTTTAGTCTTTCAGCTTCTGCAAGTGGCATTTTTATTTTTAAGGTAGATATCACATGGGATGAAACAGATCATGAACGAGTAACGTCACTTAGCAGAACTTTTAAAAAAGAGGAACTTCTTGACATGGATTTTCAAGCTTATTTGGCTTCGTCTAGTGAAGAAGAGGAAGAGCAGCAGCAAGGTACTTGGTTAATAAATTTTATCCATAGAATCATTAGCTGCATTGTTTGGAACCCAAGTTACTTAAATATGTAAGTTCCATATCTTTAGAAAATGCTTTGAATGTCGTCTTTTCCAGGGACAATATTATGCTTGTATAAAAGCTATGGTCAGGTTCTGCTATGAAAATAGCCTGTCTTCACTCCAGAGCTAAACATTTCCAGAAGTGGCATATACTTACTTCTTGTGTGCGTGACCTAAATGTGGGGGGAAGTTGGTGGTGAACAGGTTGGTTATCTTTTGTTCACCCTTTTCAGTTGGGAAATAAAAGGACTGGTGACAGAACATTGACAGTTTGCCAGATGCTAAAACTTTTATTTAAAAGATTCATAAGTTGCATGTTAACATGGAAACTGTAGAGTTCTTGAAATTTACTGGAACTTGAAATTCCTTTTTTCTTTGTTTTATTTTTTGAGTTAAATATGCTTTCCCAGTAAGAAAACACATATACAAGTTTTTAAAATGATGTCTCTAAAGCCACAGTTGAGATTCATTATGCAAACCTGATTCTGATGCTCCAAATAACTATTACTAGTATGATCTCAAAATTACTATATTCTTTTGAAGACAAAGCGTATTAGCTGAATTTGGAGTTACAGATTACTTAGAAGATGCATTAGTGAAAGTTTGACTTAAGTATTATCACACTAGCTTCGTAACAGCTTTCTTGTTTTCATTTCTGTACTGCAAAATCTCTTCAACTGGTGTAATTGGTGTTTGATTAAGCCAAGTATAATGAATATAATCCTAGTTATTTTAGGTAGCAAGATCACAGGTGACCTAAATCATGGCTTATTTTCTTTATTGCTCATATGATAAGCATGTTAAAGAACAGTTGTTTATCATCATGCATTTAAATGATTTGTGCAGAGAATGTGGTAGCTATTCTATTCATTCAGTGCTGATTGAAGGTATGCTGCCTTTCTGTGAAGTCTGAGTAACACTGATCAAAAATTATCAGATGGTAGGTGATTAGGAGTTACCCTAATCTTGCATCTCCGAGTGTAAAATTCTTTCTTCCCACCCCAGCCCTCTCTTTTTTTCTTTCGGGTACCTTAACATTTCTTTGTCAAGTTTGGCAATACCTACTTTAATCTCTTAATTTCTGAGATAAAATTATTTTCAATAGAACTGGAGGTGCTTCCTTTTCAGAGGAAAAGTCCTGGTTTGAAATGTGCAGGGATTAATGGCTAAATGAATTGGGTACAGTGCTTACTACAGAAATCAGTTTATAGGTTAATATGCCGTTTTGTCCTCTATACACATGCTAAAGTCTTTCCAAGGCAAGGAGATACTGAAGAAGCTGCCCTAGGACTGTGCTTGTTGGAAAGGCCCAGGCAGGGTGCTGAATGCACTCCAGACCTTAGAACGTCCTGAGGGAGATGTAGATTGTACAGAGCTGCTTCACTCCCGCAGCAGCACTTCTTGTGTCACCAGGGGAGCGTGAATGACAGTGGAGAAAACCTGTGCTATGGGCATTCTGGTACTCCTAAGGTATAAGTCCTATGTGGTGAGGGGAAAGGTAGGCAGAAGAGGATGTTTATAGGAACTGTGGACTGTAGCAGTAACATCTTTCAAGTGCTTTTTGATTCATGTACTACTTAAGAATATGAAGAGAGTGTCATCTAACTTCATAAGGTACATAGATCTTTTGTGTATGATGCACTGACATGTAAATTCCTGAATTACGTTGCTTGTTTTCACTCTAAAATTCAGTCTGCTTTTGATTAATAATATATATAGCCTAAATTACAAGGCAAAGAAAATTTAATTAAGCCTTAATCAGGTCTTTCAAACAGATGTTAAAATTGATTTATACTACATTAAAGCATGTTGTTGCAATCAGAGATGACTTTGGAGCATGCAAAAGAACATTACAGATTTTTCTGGTTATAGAGTTGGGAAATCTTCTGGCAGCGAACTCAGCTTGGCAATATCTTGGCAGGGTTAATGTCCATTTGTTTCTCATCTTACGCACTTATAAACTGCATCTCTGTGAGCTTTAGTTTCTGTAGTAATGCTTAGTAAAGCATCTAAATGGGAGCAGTAAATGCAGAGGAAAGCAATTCTATCTTCTATTATGTACAGGACTACCACCGTCTTAAAGATTAGCGTCTGTAATAGGGTGGTGATGGAAGCAGACATCTATAAGTGAGCAACACTTCAGAAATTTTAAAAAGTAACCTTCCATTGCTGGGAAGGAAGAGAAATTGACCTTAAATAATCTTAGCACACTAATAAATTCTAAACCTGGAAATGTCTAGATTCTGATGATGATTTGAAAAGCAAGTTATTAATAGAGTTACATTGACATGTCATTGATTTGAAAAGCAAGTTATTAATAGAGTTACATTGACATGTCTTCAGTGAGTTCCTGACCTTTTATCCATTCAGTTATGTGATACAAAACAGGATTCCACCCAGCAGAATTATGTGGCACTATGTGCAAATGGGAAAAATCAATGTCAGCTGCTTGAATGGAAATGTAGGAGTGTCATAGGAAGGAAGAAAATGTCCTGGACTTTTATTCCTATTTTTATTATCATATTAAAATGTTTTATTTATAAACAGGGTTTTGTTGGCCTGTTCTAATCTGGCTTTTATGGATTTTTTCAACTTCAAATATGTGTTGTGAATGTTAGTATTACTATTATACAACAGCTTTGTAATTTTAAGTAGTGCAGTGACCTGGTATGTTGTGGTTCATAGCACAAAGTATCTCCTTTACATTGCTTCTGAATTTTCTGTTACTTGGATGCATTTGTTCTAGTTAGGAAGTGTTTGTGGTGTGCATCAAATCCAGCCCATAATTTTTATTTTGACTGTGAGCACCAGTGACTTAGTGTGTGGCATTTTAAATGATGGTTCAAATTGAGTGTTGTGGGTTATGCCTAAGCTGCTTCTGTTCTGTTTCTTTATCTTTGGAAGAGCAATGTCTTTTCTGCTGCTCTGCATTGCACCGCTACGCAGAATACCTGAATAGACTATATGACAAAATAATTTTTTCAGTGTATTTTTAGTTAGCAATTCCTGATGGTATAAATCCTAGAATATCCTGAGCTGGAGGGGACTCATAAGGATCACTGAGTCCAAGTCTCAACCCCATACAGGGCAATCTAAAAGTTAAACCATTTATGTAAGAGTTGTCCAAACACTTCCTGAACATGGACAGGCTTGTAGGGAACACTGTGTAGAACCCTGGTCTCCACAGTAGGAGTCTGAGCAAGGAACACATTCTCATGTGGTATTGGGCTTCCGATACAAGACTCTACAAAGACAGTAGATCTTTTGTTTTGTGCTGCTGCACCATGCCAGAGGTGCACAAGTGCAGAGAAAGGAAACGTAGTTATTGGGAAGGAAGGGTTGCTGGTGGAATTTTACTTTTTAAAAATATTCTAATATTAATAATCTATTAGTAAGATAATATAAGATAACCTTATTTTTAGTGATTAATATTAAATAAAATCATACCATTTATTAATGGTATTATTTTTACAATTTTTTTGTGCAATAACTGACTACATACAAAAACTGAAATGCATCTTTAACATTTTATCACATGACTGTACAACCTCTTTGCTGTCTTAAAAATGAACAGTAACGAAACAAGCTAGCAAGAGGAATTAGCAGTTTATGATTTAGCCAAGCCTGGGTGGAAGTTCATAGGACCGAACAGATATACAATGACCTGGTTGTTTCCTTTCTGTGAAGCACCAGAAGCATAGGCATGCAGTTGTTGGATACTTTTTCAATGCATGTTGCAGGAGCTTTTGTTTTGGGTTTGTTTTTTAATTTAAAAAAAAAGAAACAAAACCAAAAAGGTGCTTGGAAGACCAGGAACAAGGGTCATCTCAGCTTTCCTTCTAGGAAGTTCATACAAGCTGTTGGGGGTGTCCAGTAACTTAGAACTGAAGAACACATGTGTATTTGTGTGCTTTTGCAGGCCAGTGTGTCCCTACTCAGAGATATCCAGACAAGAGGCACCTCTGAGTGCAAGCACGTACTCTTGGCTTACACCTGGCTGTCTCAGAGGCCTGGCTCTAGTAATGTCAAGTCACCTGTCATGTGCAGCCAGGTGTTCATAGGCTGCAGCAGCTATGGTCATCTGGTTTGCAAAGTGAGTTTGAAAAACTGCATCCAGTGCACACTACTCAAGGGGTTAGGGTACCCAGACCTGAAAAAAAATGGGGAAAAAAAAAAAAAAAAGCAAGCCAAAATGTAATGCTTGCTGTTCATTTACTGTTTGTGTGCTCTCGTTCCATTACCTGTCTTCTCCCTGAAAAATATCTTGCAAAAAACAGTCTACTGTGATATGCTTTGAATAAGCTTATTTTGATTACGTTGAATTCTAATTTTTTCCTGTTTTTAATTATCTTTTGGGTGAGCTAATGGGATTTCCACAACTTACTGTTCAGAGAGGGCTGCGAATGTGGGAGAGTGGGGTTAAAACCTGAAGTTTTCTTTGTCCCTGTTTTCTGGCTCAAGACTTGAGGTCATCTCATGCTGTAGTCCACTGCAATAACCCCTGCCTCAGCCTTGTTTCTTGAATTCTGGAGTCTAGCCTTTTATTTTTCGTTCTCGGGGTCTCCATGCATTGTAGGGTGTTTTTTGTATCTGAGTAACTACCGTGGATAGAATTGAGACATTTAGTGCATTTTTATGGTATAGCCATCAGCATCCAGATCAGTAGCTGAATTTTCTGGTGTGCCATTACATCATGAAGGCGAATTTTATCTTTCCATCTTTAAAAGAAATGCAGCTTTGCAGCAGACCTCTTGTCAAATGTTGTCTGCTATAATTTTTCTACTCTTTAGTTTGTAATGCTGAGTTAAAAAAAAAAAATAATCTACTCAGCCACTGCAAGATAACCTTAAACTAGGAAAACGATCTCTTCAGAACCCTGCAATTACAGGAATGTGGTCTCAGCTAACACAACAGCCAGTCAGCAATTTAGTATATTGAGCCTCTGCATTTGTTTATTTTTTTGATTAATTACAGCTTTCATAAAACAAACAAAAACCCCTACAAACTATTGTGTTGGAATGTTTCTGACCTGCTTCAGGATTTTAACTTTTTAATTCTTTTAGCACTTCTGCTACTACTCTTCTTTGAAAACAGCAAGAATGTACTTGTATTTTATACTCTAAATTTCATCAGCTTTTGCCTTGTTTTCCTGCACAGGTTAATTGCATTTCTTCCAGCTGTTAATGCACCAGAACTTTTTGTTTTGTTTGTGTATTTTGTTCAAAAGGTCTTTGAACAAGCTATTGGCAGAAAGCATTAGTGCCTTAATATCCATCAGAAAGTGGTTCCTCATGTTATGCAATACAGCGTGATACTTGAAAGCTAGTGACAAGGTTATTTGAACTCTGAACAAACTTTGAGAACATAATCAGCTCACTTTCCTTTCTTGCAGCTGTTGTCAATTGTTCTTTATTTGCTTACAGAGTGAAAAGGCTCTTAAGGTTTTTTTTGAAGGAAATGTTGAACATTTGTTTTAAAACTGTTAGTTTTGACCAAAGAAATTCATGTAGTATCTAAATGAGAAAGTATGACAGTATGCATTGCCACTTAAATTTCTCCTGTCAAAACTAGCAAAACCAGTCGTAACTACAAATTGGTAGCCCCTTGCTTATCCAGTTTCAAGGGAGCCTTTCTTAGCTTAAGGATTTCTTCAGTTCCCATCCAGTAAAGCTATTTACTTACCATTCCACATGACACCAGGAAGAAGAAACAACAAAACGGCTTCTTTTATTTCTCAACCTTCTCAACAGAATGCCTTGTGCTTTTTGTGTGAGCAAATGCTTTCCTCTTAGATCTGAGCTTCTGATGAGGAAAATGGAAAAGCAGCTGCAGTTAACTGTCCCCATGTGCCAAAAAATAATCCAGTGGGGAAGAAGACCAGACTGGTCGAACAGTTCCATTGGCTGGAATTCAGGAAAAAAAGGAGAGTTTATGACCTTTGGAAGAAGGGGCAGGCAGCTCAGGAGGACTGCAAGGATGGCGTGAGGTTATGCAAGGAGAAAATGAGAAAGGCCAAAGCCCAGCTATAACTTAATCTGGCTATTTCTGTTAAAGGCCATAAAAGACTTTTCTATAAATACATTAGCAACAAAAGGATGCCTATCCTTTATTAGATGTTGGGGGAAACATAGTGACAATGGAAGAGGAAAAGACTGAGGTACTCAGTGCCTTCTTTGCAGCAGTCTTAATAGTAAGACCAGTTGTTCTGGCTGGGTACCCATA
>JAVJGJ010000032.1:7657792-7687255 GCA_035590215.1 Microhierax caerulescens | reverse complement strand
GTCACCATCCCTGGAGGTATTTAAAGGACGTGTTTAGTGATGGACTTGGCAGTGCTAAGCTAGTGGTTGGACTTCATGATCTTAAAGGTCCTTCCAACCTAAACGGTTCTATGAACAGTAAAGATTTCTGCTCCCAGCCAACACCCAGCTGCTTGCAGTGATGGATGTGGATGAGTGTCACACCTAAGTTCTAGCCAAAGACCAGAGGTCACTCTGTCTTAACTTGCAGCTGCAATCTGTTTTTCTAGACATTGGTTATGCAGTCCATGCAACTTGGTACTGTAGGAAGCACAGCTTTACTGTTAAATGAGTGAAAACTGAAAAAAAGGAGTGTGCACTAAACCTAGTTTTCTACAGTTCAATGAGCTGCAGCATCTTTAAAGCCTTAAAAGCCTGCTCTTTCCAAAACATTTGTTTAAAAGCTTATTGTAAGTCACATTGTAATGGTGTTTTCCTAAGAAAAGGAAGATAAAAGCTGTCTTTCAGTCTTGCTTAATTTGTTAATTCAGAAAGTCACTGGAGGTTAAGGCATTAAATAATTATCTCTGTTTTGGAATCTCGCCATGGTTGTTTGTTAAAATGTAGCACTCTGTTTTCACAATGCTTTATAAAATTTTTTTTTGAGATTTAGGTACTACTCTGCTGTAAGGGACTCTGAAACAAATTATTTTAAAATGCAGTAAAGGTTTCTGTGTCAAATCAGTGATTTCCTTCACTGGATAAATTTTGTCTTTTTATTATTATTTTTTTATTTATTTTGCTATTTTTATTTCATCTAAGTGGGGGAGCTCTAAAACTGGTTACTCCTTGGGGGAATAACAGATAAAAATATTTTAGATTTTTTTTAGAAACAATGTATGTGCCTTAGTGTGTTTCGTAAACATTAACTTATATTGGTCACTTTCTTGAAGGCTCTGATGGGTTTACTCTCTCTTTCTAGGTGGTGAGGTAGCTCATGAAATAGAAGATGAGAAACCCAGGAAAAGCCAAAAAGATGATGAAGAGCAAATTGCCAAGTACAGAGAACTTTTGCAAAGCATCCAGGAAAAAGAGAAAAAACAGGAAGAAAAGGACATAGGAATGGAGATTAAATGGGTTCCAGGTAAACTTTATATTTTTTCTTTTAGTAACTTGGAGGACATGTGGTATTGGCCTGCTAATAGGGGTGTAGTGTAAGGTGTTGGATTTATAGTAGTAGAAACTGACCATTTTTTCCCATAAATTAAGATCCAGATGGTTTACAGTGGGGAAAATGGAAGAAATAATATGACTGAACTCAGTTCTTCAGCCATAATCTTCTCTTTGTAGCTTATTTTTTTGCCAGGTTTTTTGTACTTGCTCTTTCATTCATCACTTTACAGATTTTTCTTGAATGGAATTCATGTGTTTGCCATAGAGTCATAAAACATACCTACACTTTTAAAAATGAAAACCAGTATGATTTGGAAACAGCATAAAATTGGGGGAGAATGGTTTGAAAATCTTGTGTTATATATTATGCTGAAGATCTGGGGGAACAGAGAATTGAGATGCCTGACCTCCAGTGGGACTGCTCTGTGGGAGAAAATAGCTACCGGGAAGAAAAGCTGGGGACAGTGACATCCAGATTTTCATCTGGAAATTAATAAAAGAACTTCACCATACAGCATTCCAGAAGAACTCAGTCCTGAGATCTGAAAACCAGTGTCTAGTTTTTTTTCCTTTATGATGAAAAGACACTGAGACTGATTTTTACGTTTCGTTTATGGGTGTGTGCTTTCCCTGAGATGTAATGAGTCAGTTTCACAACTTGCCACATCCACGAAGGGGAAAGGTTTTCACTGTGGCATCTCCTCCTTGATGCTGGCCCGGAGCTCATTCTGCCTGCCTGTACCAGCCCCGGCACTTGCTGTATCTCTTTGCAAGCTTGATTTTGTTTGCTAAAATGACTGAATTACTCTGGAAAAGCAGAAAAAATCTGGATCTTTTCCACTGAGTTTGCGAGTCATATAGGCAAATGGAAGTATTTGGTGAATGCTCAGAGGATTGAATTATTTATCCCAAAGATGGGGAAGTGTGACATTACCATTTTAGGGGCAGCAAGGTGCTGTATTGGCTCAGTAGGTGCAGACTGCAGGCTATGCAAGGACACAGCCTGATCTGTAATACTGTAAATTCTGAGACCACAGACATACTAGAATTCAGCCCCTTCACAACCGATGTGTTATTTTCAACTAGGAATGCATATCTGCTTAGATGATTAAACTAATATTATTATGAATCACTGAGATAACTTCTATTGAATATAAATGCTTGCTTTTTAAATATTGTTTTGGTCTGTACTGCTTCATTGAAATTGATTAACTGAATGGAATAGTTTTATTTCTAGTTCTTTATAAGATCTGTATTCAGAAGTATACACTGGCATTAAAAGTAGTTCTGTGTTTTCAGTTGTGCTTATATAATTGCAATCATTTCTGGCATGAATTCTCCAAAAACTTTCTAGAGAAAGGATGTATTGTAGCTCGCTAACAGCTGTGTCGTTCGTGTTCTACTTCATCTGCCCACAGTGTGTCAGTATTTGCATTCACGATGTTGCTGGCTTAGCAGCTTTAATTCAGTGTGCCACTGTGCGTTCAAGGCAAATGATTTCTCATACATAGGTAGCTATTGTAAGATTTGTCACTGAGATTTGTTTTTGCCACCTTTCAGACTGGAGGTGGAAACCACAGTCAAAACAGTTGCTACTAGGAATGTGTTCTTTATTTTATAGGCCAGGCATTGTTTAAATGTTAGAAAAGCTCCTACTTGTTGTGTTGGTTTGGAAAACATGCCTGGGGGAAGGGTTGTTACACAGTCTGTCTTCTGAAGAATCTTGCAAATTGTATGAATGAGGTCCTGTAAATTAAAAAGGTCTAAGCAATGTAATGTTGTGCCATAGGCACCTAGAGCAAACTGTTCACTGGAGGAGATGAAAAATTGTTTCAAGAGAGATTGAAGGAAACTCTTTAGTCTTTGTTGCACAGGGAGAGCAAGTTTGCTGAAAGGTTCTGCCTCTCAGAACGGTGCCTTAAATGTTAAAAGTAATTTATATGAAAATTCAGGAACTGTAGTAGAGATGGAATCCAGTTCCCTAATACATGGGCTCTGTGGTTTTTTACAATGGAACTTGACTTCAGAAAATCAGTTTTGTTCCATATTACATCTAGTCTAACACCTTCTTTACTGCACCTTCTTGTGGCACTCCTAGGACTTTTCATCTCTTTTGAGGGAGTGATGCAAAAAAACCAAAAAAAAACCCTATCCTGATAAATATGACTGCCTTTTTCTAGAGTCACTTGAATGTCTGTGCACTGGGTCAGATTTGTTCATGTAATGATGAGTTGAATATGCATGTGTGCACAATGAAGTTGACATTGGTATAGTATTTAATGTCAGTTTAGCAACTATGCCTTTGCAGTATATGTTACTGCTTCCTCCTGTCTTACCCTGAAAAAGTTAGAATATTATCAGAGAGCAGAGCTTCTGGAAATCATAGAAGTGTTCACTTGCCTTTGCTAGTTAGACTGTTCACTTCCATGAGGTCAGTCAAACCACTACTAGCTGTTAGTCCCTGAAATACAGTTTTGCCCAAAACACAAGTCCTGAAAGTGAAGACCAGTGTCTTAACTTTGTTTTGGAGTCTAATGTATGGGAACACTTTAGCCGTTCCTGATTTCAGGCACCATTTGGAGAGGAGGTCCTGGATACCTGAAAGGGAGATGTTAATATTTTTTTGCTCTCTCTCTTCACCCCCACCCCACCCCCCCCCAAGTCATCACATGCTGAACAGTAGTTTATAGCTCTGGCAATATATACACAGTTGAGGCTGTGCTTTCCTACAGGAGAGAAGTGCATAAGTTGTTACGTTATTTTTTTCTTGAAGAAATGTGCTTATTTAAATTCCAAAACAATTTAATTATGTTCAGTTGGAGCATTAAGGGAATTAAAAAATACGCTCCTTTATAATCTCTTAAGACTCCTTAATTTTTTCAGAACTAGTTTATGTCTGTTGAAATATTTTTATTATCAGGCTGTGCCTTAATCTCCTTGACTTATTACAGAGTCTTTTTCCTGCCCAAATGTTTCATATACAGAGAGTTACAACAGTTAAATCTAGGAAGTTTTTCAATTGAAAGGCAGAGAACTGAATTAATTTAAAATTTTGAGTTTTGGCACAAATATTTACACATGGTTATAGAAAGCATATTTTGTGAATGATTCAGTTATTCTTGAATCATAATAGTTTTAAATAAACCACAGTGCCAGCAAAAATAAATTAGCTGTCATTCCAGCTCTCTTTGGTCTGTTCCTTTTAGGCACAAAATCAGTGTTATATTTAAGTATCCATCTGTTTTCTTAATCATATCTGATTTGAGCAACAATTACTATGCATCCTTATCCAACTCCCAAAGCTCCCTTTAGAAGGTGAAGAGGGAGAAGACCACAACTGCATTTCTTGATGATATTCAGCCAGTTTTTCATACAGGTTTGTTTTGTTCTGGTTTGTTTTTTTTTAATTGGACTTAAATATTCTTCCTTTGGGGCGAATGAGATGTAAATATTTAGCTAGGCTTAAAGGAAAGTATAAAATCTGTTTTCATCAGAAGCAGAATAGCAGGCAATCATGTCTCTGTAAAGTGCATAGTAAACCCCAACTGTATGTTGTTACAGACTATATGGAGCACAGAAATGCTCATATGGAATATATATCTCGAATCCGTATCATTGCTTAGCGTGTCCTCTGACTGAAGCAGTCTTACCTCTTGCACCACGAAGCAGTGTGTACTCAGCTGTGCAGGGGCTCAGCACTGTAGTTCTTCGCACTTGACAGCTGCTAAGTGTCATGTTTTCTTTTGAGGCAGTTAACAGTATGTTAGGAAAACTGCCGTGACTTAAGATATCTTAACTTCAGGGGTGACAAATTCTAATGTTATCAGAATAGTTGTCTGCTATTCCTTTTAGCTACCTGCAACAAGTTATTTCTTTTTTCTGGTAAGACATGATGTGCCAGATGGATTTAGATTTCCTGAGAACAGAGAAGTATCCTCTTAGCTTCCAATAATTGTGACATTGCATGCTGTTAAACTTCCAAAAGTTTTCAAAACTAAGTGTGTAGAAAAGCAAAAATTCTGCCCTGCTTACCCTCCCTCACTCTCCCACCAGTTAGAGAAGCAGTATACTTGGGTTTGTTGTAGTATTTGTCACACTTCTAATCCTTTAGCTCAGGTATGATTTAGTTGTATGCTCATAGGTGACCCTTTTCCCCTCTTTTCTTGGTCCCTATTTGTGAAAGATTAAATACAATTAGTATGATTGATTTAGTCTAAAAAAAAATTATGGTATCAATAAGGGCGTACATTATTAGCCTTTTCTATGGCCAGTTAATAATGCCACCTAAAGTAGACAATTCCTTTCCCCTTCTGCAATCAAAAGCCTTTTGACCACTTAAATACACTCTTCTTCTCGGGAAGTGGTCTGGACAGTAGTTCCTAAGCCATTCTAATCTGTGGAGAAACTAATGCCTTTCATGAGACTGCCAAATACCACAAGAAAGGGCTGTATTTTCCTCCAAGTCCTTCTGTGCCAGATGGATCAAATGATTCTATTTTCCAGGCAAATAAATCAGAAATCTTGTAACCCCCTTTGCGATTTTGGGTCTTTTTTTTCTTTTTTTTTTTCTGGAGATGTGAAATTTATTTTTTTTTTAATTTAGTATTTACTGTCTTCAGAGAGAATTTGCAAGGTTGCTACCTGGCCAGTAATTTTTTCCACAAAAGTACTGCAAAACAATATGCGAAGTAATAGTAGTTCAGTTTCTGGGAAGCTGATGATTGCTTTTGTTTGGAGATGAAGAGGTGTACAGTTGGAAATAACTAAATATTTGTTTTTGTTGTATGAGAGGGTTTCTTAGCAGCACGTTTTTAGTGAACCTATACAATATCCTTCCTTTATCGTGGCTCTGCATTTATTTGCTGGTTTAGTACCCAATTTTTGTGGCTGTAACAGTTTGCCACTTACTGTTAATTTTGGCTTTTTCCCAAGATAATAGAAGGACACTTCATATTTTTTTGCTTTACTTTTTTCTTCCTAAAAGGAATAGTTTAAGATGATTTTAGATCTTGTCCACACTTTGTGTTTCAGACATGTTGTAACCAGCTCCGCAGACTTTGAATTATTTTTGGAGTGTCGACAAGCGCAGGAACAGGAATTGGTGTTTGCAATTTTTCAGAAAAATGTTCTGCCTGCTTTTCTGAGGACGGGTAGAACTGTCCCCGAAAGCTGCCCATTTTTTCCATGATGAACTCTGTTTTCAGCTCCTTTTTACTGAGGAGAGCTGGAAGGAATGTTGAGGAGTGGGGACTGGCCAACTGAGAAACCTGGGAGTTGGGAGAAAGAAGGAGATCTAGGCTAGGACATCTGGGGAGGTCCAAGTATAATTTCCAAGCAATAAAACTGGTATGAGGGGTGGGAGAGTAGGATTTGGTTAGGTGAGAGCTGGACTGGGATGGTAAGAAGGGGATACTGAAGAGAGACAATTAACAAGTAGAATTGGGGAAGAGACAGCAAACATCAGACTTGGAGTGGGAAGGAGAAACTTGATTCCTACACGCTCCTGAGATCCCATCAGTCATGTTGTAAAAGAGGATGTTAACTATAGGATGTCTGACTCATTTGTTACAGAAGTTAAAAAAAAAAGTGTAGTGAATGAAGCAAGGAATTGCAGGTAGGAGAAAAATACTTCATTGCTCAGGCTGTTGCCTCCTGCCAGGGAAGTGGATTCTGTCTTTCTGCCACTGAATTCTGCTCCAGTGTGTTGCAAGGCAAGTCAGTAAATCTCTTTGCATGGTGAAATTTTGCTTTTGCAAGTGTCCATCTTGTGAAGAAGGAGCTGAAAGTGTATAGGCTGCATCTGCAATCAGTATTTGTTCTCATAACATCCAAGTGCTGTGTGATATGAAGACTTGTTGAAAAAGCATTCCTGAAGTGTATGGAATCTTTCACCAAAAAGTGAAGATTGCTTTTAAATAAAGTACTTATTCTGGATTTAAATATTCTAGATGTGAAACAGGGATGCTCCATTAAGGTGATGTTTTGTACCATTGAATACTGTAATGATACATGTTATAGAAAACTCCGTTTTGTATCTAGAGAAGAGTTCAATTCTGTTTGGTAATTTTGCTGTGTATTTCAGTAACTTAGCTACACATTAAACAGTAACACAAAATATTGAGTAGTTACGTGTTTGCAGTCTACAGGTCAAATGGTTAAGATACTCTGGAAAAGGTAGAATGGGATCATGTGATAAAAAACTCAGAATGCCTATTTGCGAAAAGGCTAAATTGAAAGTTAGGATATATTTGTGCATGCACCTTCAAGTGCTAGGCATTGTAACTGTGGCAGTCTGTGCTAAATTATGGAACTTAATGCAAACCTAATTGGCATATCCAGACTTACTTGTCTTATCCTGTTATATGAGAATTATGTAGAGCCAGATATATTGCGCTTCTATGAGGTTTACTTTTCTAGGACCCTCAGAAAACTGTCATGCTCTGAAAGTAAAGAGGAAACTTCCTTCAGCAATGTAGCTACCTTTCCCAGCTGTTGACAGGTCAGAAACAGAAAGTTGAGAGCTTCTCTTACTCAGTGCCCACAACAAAAGGATATGGAAAAGGTGCAGATCTGAGCTAATGGTCTGATAGTTACAGTTTATCACTGAATCTGGTGAGAGAATAGTACTCTTCTCCTTCAATCTTTTAGTTTGCATAGCTGTTAAGTATAAAAATTACTTTAGGTAACTTGGTGTGCTATGTAAGTAAGAGGATGGTTTATTTCTCTTGCTGCTGGCTTTTGTTTTGTTTTGTTCTTGAGTTATTATAATTTAAGCTGGTAATCGGTGATAACAGAAAACATTTCGGATTTTGTTTGTTTCTTTGAGAGACTGATACCTTTCAAGTAGGCTGTGCTCTTAATCTGCTTCTTGTTAACAATTTTTTTTTTTTTTTTAAAAAAAAAAGGCTATTTACCTTAAGCACTGAATCTGAATCTAGGTTTACTGTTGTTCTGGGTATGTGCTGTTTTTAATTTTAGATGGTTTTCTGTTGCTAAAGCAGACTGGTACTAAGTAGCTTTAAAAGGCCAGATGACCTGAAAATAACTTGCTTAGTTTAACTTAATGCATGTCATGACATTAGTACATAATGCGAGAAATTACTGGGCTTTTTTATTTATGTTTTTCTGCGCTTTCTAGCCATGGATTTATTTTTAGTTTAAATTTATTCAAAGAATAGCTTATTCTCTTTTACAGTGATGGATGAAAAATACACTGGCCATCAGAGATACTGCACCGCTGTTATAGTAGTATTACAGAGGCAGAGTTTCAGCAATGGAGATGCTAAATATAGCAACTTTATCACGTGAGCAAGGCATACTGATAGAGCAACAACAGATAATCTCTGTGTGAAATGGACAGCACCAGCTAAGCCAGCTGTGAGATGACCCTATATTATTCTGATAGTGATTTAACATTTCAGAATTGTTGTCAAGTCACTTCATCTTTTGTACTTTGTTTTGCCATGCACAAAAAATGGGAATGACTGGACTGTATTCAAAGTGGTTTTGTGAATCTTAACTAAGTATAGGAAGGTACATTAAATATAAGGGCTCTGTATATGTTTGTTGTTTTTTTTTTATTGTGTTACTCATCCTTAAAAAGTGACATCTATAGATTGCACAGTCTAATGTCTGGAGGGGAGACCTTTCTGAGGAGTAGCAGGAGTCTTGGGAATCAGATTATCACATGAGCAAGCTCTTCTTCTGACTGTTGTATATACTGAAAGAATGTTTCATTTGGAAAAACACATCCTGTAAAATCATCTTATTTATAAAGATGTTGTTTTAAGCAATATTTATGTTGCTTTCACAGACTTGTTAAAGAAAAACTAGATTACTATTTCACAAAGGAGGAAACAGTTAATTTTTTTAAAAAAACAATCAGATTCATATAATTTCTTTAACTTGCCCTTATTTTTTTTTTGGTTTAGGCCTTAAAGAAACTGCTGAAGAAATGGTCAAAAACAGGTTGGAAGGAAAGGATAACCTAACTCCATGGCAAAAATATCTAGAGAAGAAGAAAGAAAAAAGAGTTCTAAAAAAAAAGAGAAAGGTAATGTTTGCATTGGCCACTTGGGGGAAGTTTGTTTGTTTTCCTAAGTTGCTGTTATTGTTTGGTTTAGGTAAGCTACAAAAATTGGATAGCTTCCAGTACTATTTTAAGGTTAGAATATGCAGTGGTCACTCATGTGGAAAGACTGAGAGTGCCTCATCAATCTTAGAGCAAAAGGATATTCAGGATACTACTGATCATATGTATGCTTACACAAAATTTGTTTTATCTGCCTCTGTGGCTTTGAAGATAAATGACTCATAACAGCATTCGGGTTTTAATTCACATTTTTGAATGCATTAGGAAGGGTCTTTTTGCTCCTTTACATGTATCAGTTCAAAGTTGTTATGGTAACTGTCATTTGGGGAATTTTTGGCCTGAAATAGTTAGACTTGTTTCCCAAAAGTGTAATGGCAAAGAACTAATAACTACAAAGAACTATTAAAATTTCAAATTGCAAGAGAATTTGGTAAATAGTTCTGTGTGTTAATAACAAAATAGTCCTATAGTAATGTTAAAATTGCTGCTGCTTCATCTTTTCCGCATGCAGAAAGTAATTGTGAAGTAACAGACTCCTGTGGCAGTAATGTGCCCAAATAAATATTTGTGTATCTGCTAGTAAAAAAAAGCATGTAGCATACAGAATCTAGCTTCCCTAAATTCTTAAATTACTCTGACTGTAATTTGTGTTGCAGAAGAATGTTTTTAAGAGCAATCTCTGTGGCTCGAGTTACACTGTGCATTCCAGTTAGTTTTAACCGGCATGTGCTGAGTAACTTCCTAAGCCTTACAGAAAATGAGTGCTCTGAATCGAGGAAGTAGCACAGTTAGGTAGCAGAGCAACTTTTGCTAGCATAGTATTCTTGTTTAGTCTGATAAATTTAAGTCAAGGGGCAAGGTGTACAACAGAGTACTTCCAGTAATAACATTCTTTTAAATCCGAAGTCAGTCTTTTTGACTTTCGGAGCAGAAAATGAAGCTCCTTGCTCAAGAAGGTAGAGCTTTTGTGGAACATAAAGTAAGGACTTAACAATGTTGTGATCCTGTAATGTGCTGGTGTGGTTAGGTAGTGCATCACTGTTAGTGGGTACATCTAATAAAGATTCTTGGAATATAAAAATAGCCCTTCTTCAGGTACATAAAAAGCTTTCAGTCTGTGAAACAGATTTTAAATTGTTGGTTTGTCTTTACTAGCTTTTTTTAGTGTATTCTAGTTTTATGATGTTCAGCATACAGTATTTTAGTTTTCAACTTCATAGTTACTAACAGAAGGAACTTTTAATTGCAGTGAAACTTTAGTAGTTTATATGTTGATTGAAGTAATGTTTGTGCTTTGTTACAGGCTACTGCTGAGAGAGAACAGAGTGAAGATGAACTTCCATCTGATGTTGATCTCAACGATCCATATTTTGCTGAAGAACTTGAGAAAACAGGTGGGTCAAGACAGGTGACCACTGGAGTATGTCTGCCCTTTCTTCAAATAATGAACTTTCAAAACAAAGTTGGGATAGAGTAAATGCAGAGATAGCATGTTCAGAATAAAATAAACTAGGTGCCATTTTCGTAGGTTCCATTTGCATAAAATCACAGCTGCTGTGCTTGTGAAATGATGCATATTGTGGTGTGTGGAATGGTAGGGAACATTGTTCTGTTAGCTTTCACCAGAGAACATTATGTAGCCAAATTCTGGGGATGCCTTTAAAAACAAACTGACCATCTGCTCCCCTAAATATTGCAGAGAAAAGAACCTGATTGCCTTTGAAGCCTGTTTCCTTTTATATAGGAGGAGCCATATATATATATGGGTCCCTGTGAAGTTTGGGTCAGTTGCAAAAATGTCAGATGTTTTTGCGTCATAAACCAAGTTGTCTTTCAGAAGAAATCAAATTTCTTCTCTGTTACTCTCATACATGTTTTTACTAGCGTGCTCTGGCTACCTAGAAACCCAAATAGTAAAATGTAATATTTTAGGAAATAACTTCTCCAGTTTAGATTTTTAGGATACTTTTTTTACAAGCTTTTTAGTCTGATGTTTAAGTTAGCTTTTGCTGTGGTAATAGTAAATTTATTTTGAGTATGATTTTGCTGGTTAAAATCCTAAGGTAGGGATAATCAGTAAGTGTGAGGCTTACAGTGAGCTGGCTTTCCATGCTTTTGGGAGCCTAAACCTAAGGGTGTCTCATGCTGTTGTATATTAAAAGAAGAAAAAAGAGAGGTGGGGGGGAAAGAAGAAAGAAAACAAGCAAACAAACAAAAAAGGTAGCAACAGATTTACAAATATTACCAGTCTTTTGTTTTCATTGGGTTTCCTTTGAATATAGCAGTGCAGATCGAAGTTCCATTTAAACAGAGTAAATTACTTTTAATTTGATACCAGCCAACGTAGGCTTCTTCTGTCCCGGTGGTTTGAAGTTTGCATTAGGAGAAAATAAATAATTCAAAAGCAAAACCTAGACGACTTTGTGTCTTACTGTGCTTATATGCATGTGTTAATAGTCTGAAGTACCATATAGTAGGGCAAGTCCTATCCATGTTCTATAGAAAATACCACAATTTAAGGTGTCATGCAATGCTGTTTTCTGCCATGCTATCCTGGCAGGTTGTATATAGTTTTTTTTCAGAACCCACTGTAAAGATGCCATTCCTTCCACCACTTTTTAAATTTTTCTTTAATAGCAAGATCGTGTAAATACTCTCATTTTAATAATGGATGTTTCAACGTTCTATGTAAAATCTCTGAAATAATGTTTTCTTCTGCATTATATAAGAAGTTCTTTGTGTCATGGAGGGGCTCAGCAGAGGACAGTCTTATCTGCAGATTCTTGTCTGGACTTTTAGTGTTCCTGGAGTCTTTGAGCATAGTATAATAGACATAAAGGTTAAGAAAGTGAAGCTTTTGTCTGCAAAATTACTGATAATCTACTGAGAAACAGGAAAAAAACAGAATGTGGCTAGCCCTGCAGAGGTTTTAAAGGGAGAGTACAGTGGCTGGCTGCAAGCCAGTTGACATTTTAACAATGATTACACAGCACAATTTTGTCTGGCTTTCACCAAGTTTACCCAGAACAGCCTGTCTCATAGCTGGGGTTGCTTTTAAAAGCACAGCTAGCTTATCCAGTTGGGGAAAATGGGTTGCAGTCTTCTTTGAACTATGCTGTAACTCTGCCAATTTTCTATCTAGGGTACAGACAGCATATGACTTGAATGATTGTAATTTTTCACAAGCCTTCCACAATTCCCCTGAAAAAATGAAATTTCTCCCTTAAACTGACTGTCAGATGATCTTAGATTATGCTGAAAAAGCACGTGACAGGATATGCTCACGACTCAGGTGGACCAGTGCAGAAACTGTGAAGACGCAGCAGTGCTGTTAGGGTTTTGCAGCGGTGTATTTGCTCCCTTGCTGGATTCACTTGTTGACCATAGCGTGTATGTGTCTTGTATAAATTCGTTTTTGTCAAGCTTAGGCAACTGAAGGGAAGCAAGAGTGTAAGGAGCTGTCAGACAAAGGGCCTCACAAATTTGAAAGGAAAACTGGAAATGATGGGAAGTCTACTCATCTTTATGATGTGTATTCATCAGGTTTGTCTTTGTTTCTGAGAACTGTTTGTAAAGCAGGCAGTGATTCTTGTACTGTAGATGCTTCCTCTTGGGAGAGGCAAGGTAGAGCACTCTACTGTGCCTGCTATGCCCAAAGAGTGTCTGCGCAGGGTGCAGGTGTGTGCAAATTAGCACTCCTAAAATTCATGACAGTGGTTGCTTTGCACAAAGTTTTCATCTGTGCATAGTCCCTCTGTAGATTTTCAATAGTACCACAGGCTAAAATGTAAAATGCTTCATATATATGAGCCTTGATGTTGCATTGCAGAAGCTTGATTCTGGTTTGATATTGTCAAGGAAAGAATCATTTGTCACTCGTTTTACATAGATGCACGTATTTCAGAAAGTGTTGTACAGCTTCATTTGGCTTGGCCAGTTTCAGTCTTACTGCATCTGTTTCTGCGGGGTCTCAGGACAGGTTCGTGTAAGATAGATAGAACGACTTTTGTAGCTTGAAGTGTTGGAAGATTAATAGCTGAATAGTGTAATTGCTCATTAACATGGGAGCAATGTCCTGCTTTTGGAGTTCACTCAGCAGTTTCAGAACATTTTAGACTATTAAACATACTTTCTATTGATCATTCTTTGAGGAATTATTATAACTCTTATAGGTTCCAAACCTTTTGATGCCTTCTGATGGTCTAATTTACGATATACGTAGGAATTGATGGTTTCTTAATGCTAGATGGTAGCAGTACAACTGTGGGGATGTAAGAGGTTAACAGCAAAAGCTTAGTACAGTTGTAGAACCTGTACTTGGAAGATAAAGGTCTTAGCTCTATTACTGATTTATTTACTGTGTGTCTTTGCAAGGCTTTTGAGACCGACTTTGAGGCTTCTGAATGAGACAGCTAAGAGGTCTTGTGAGAGGAGTTTTTGGTCTGGGGTTGGTCTCTGTTTCTGAAATCTCAAAACTGTGATTAGCTTTTACTGTTAGCACTGGAAAGTTGTTGATGTGCAAAATGAATGCTGTAAACTAGATTCTTGAGCTGAGAAAGAGCTGAGTGGCAGCCTGAGGGGGGATTGCAGCAAACTTGAAGCTTTTCTCACTGGCTGGTGGCAGCTATCACCTTTGCATAGCATTGAAGACAAGTATCTGCTGCTGTAGGGTAGAACAAATCTGTTTTAAAGATGGCAGTGGTGATTAGGTACTAGAAGAAATCAGAGGTTTTGCAGTCAGTTTGGGAAAGCCTTTTATCATAGGCTAAGTGTGCAAAATGGTGGGGGGGGACTTCCAGAATGTATGTGGGAAGAGGGACTGTGTCAGGAGTATGTTAAAAAAGACAGAAAATGATGCATTTGTGAATTCTGAAACCAAACTGTTTTCAGTCTGATGCAAAATTTTTAGTGCTAAGAGTGATTTTTAGGCCCCAAGCTGGTTTTATTAAATGCAGAGCATCATAGTAAGGAAGACAAATTGATTAATTGATTTTCATGGAAAAGAGCTTAGTTTAATAGTAGTTCCTGGTTCACCTTGATCTGCAGCAACAGAAATCTTTGTAGGCATAAAGCTAAACTATCTTCACTTCTGTGATTCTACATATAGTGAAAGACGAGGGAAGATGACTTGAGGGCCCCTTCTGTGGGGCATGGGTAGAAAGGCGAAGGGATTTACTGATTTAGCTTCAAGAATAGTTGTCTCCAATTCATACGTCTGTTCCCTTTTCTGTAGTTTAGCCAGTTCTGGGAAGATACAAAAGATTTCATAGTTGTTGAAGCCTTACATAAGACATTCATTTCTCCTTTCTACATATTAACATAAATTGTGCAGGTTAGGTTAACAATATTATGTCTGTATCTGATTTTCCTGCACATTTTCTGGAACTACTAAATCAACAGTTCTTGAGCTGATGACATTGTGCATCTGGATAGTTTATTTTTTGGTGCTGGTGGTTTGTTTCTTCTAGAAATCCATTTCCAGCTTGGAATCCATTTAGAAATAGTCAAGAGAATAGCCAAAGGAGAAAAAAATGTTCTTCAAGAAACGTGTCCTGTTCCAGAGTATACTTAGTGATATAACTTGACGTTTTTCTGGCATGTTTGTACTTTTAGTCTGACTACAAATTTGGTTTAACGAAGTGGAGCCAAATACCTTCCTTAAGAGTACCCCCAGTGGACTGTAATGAATTGCCTGGGAATGTAATTCCAAGCTCAAAGGTCAGAGTATGTGGTTCAGGTCAGGAAACCTGCTTTTCCTGCTCCTTCTTGATCAAGATCTACAGACATTCCAAAGAGAGTAATTTGATTTTGTAGGACTTATAAATGGATCTGTTTTCATTAAAAGTTATGTTTGACTAATGTCTTATGCTGTTACTATCCATTATGTCTGCCTAATCAGCACTGCATATCTGAAGTAAATTCTGAGAGAGTAAGAGAGCTTCATCAGAAGAGTATTCAGTCTGAATAGTCACTCATATTTTAATTACCTTGATTTTATTCAGGTCTTTTTTGCGAGGGTTTTTAGTGCTAGAACTGTTTCTCTTTTTTCTTTTTCTTTTTTTTTTTAACTGATGAACTCTTTCTTATTCAGCTGCTGGACTTGTATTCTGGGTACAGAGAAGAGATGCACATCTGCCATTTATTCTAAAGTATTTACTGTATTGTCTACTTAAGTAGAAAGAATAAGCAATTTGAGAACTGCAGGACACTTCAATTACATTAATAAGTATATAAGCTAATATCTCTTTTAAACACCCTGGGAGTGGAGTGATGTCATGTGCTTGCCTGCACTGCTGTGATACTTCTATGGCTCTACGAAAAACACAGTAAACCCATTTTTTCTAACTGTTCTTTGTTGTTGATTCGTTTATACCATTTGAATATTGCTGCCTCCTTAAACAAATATTCAGTGGATTGTTATTGCTTTAGGTCTAGCTGGCTTTTCTTAACTTTTCAGCCTTTTTCCCGCATCTGACACTTAAGTATTGATTACAATAAAATGAGATGCACTTAGAGGTTCTATTCATCAGAAAATTATGTTATCATGAATAAACTTGAATAAAAATGTTTAATCATACCTTATATTTGCACTCAGGTGTAAAGAATAAGCCAGAATCAGTTGAAAGTACCTCAGAAGATGAAGATGAAGTTGAAAGACAGAAGGTAAAGTGGTTTAAAATGTTAAGAATTACAGATGCTGCATTGCCTGAATTCTGCAAATATTTGCTGTGTTTGTGAGTGGAACTACTGAATTCCATAGGCAGTAGGTGGCAATAGAACGAATTGTAGAATTTTAATAGCAAGAGCTGTTGGAACAAGAACTACACAAGAAGAATGGTAGATGGCACGTGATTTGATGTCTTTAAGATTACACCAGGCTACCTTTCTGGAAGATGACAGTTGAACACAGCAGGAATAGGCAGCACTGAAATGTGAGGGCACAGAAGTCATACTGGTTGAGCTGATAGTCCCTCTGGCTTTAAAGCTGCACCAGTAAGTTTTCATGTTGAGTGGTGCTCAACATTTACCTTTAATGTCAGCACTGTAAGAAATATATGTGTGTTAAAAAATTGTCCTGTAGACTTTTAGCATTAAAGACTGAGTTGTTTGGTATTGCATGCTTGCTTTACATTCTTTCTCAGGACAAGTTAGCTAAACAAATTTATTAAATTCTTATATGTTAATTTTTATTTTGCTGTATAGATATCAATATAAAATTGTGATTTCAAAGTTACAGTGTGAAATTTCCAGATTATTTTATTAGTATGCTTGAAAGTTGAATGTGGGTATTTGCATTTATTTCACATCTAATAAAAAGGAAATAAACTTCTATATGTTAAATGTTAAAAGAACGTTGTTATGGATGAAATAATACTGCCCTGACAGCCCAGTTTCAACTCATTTATGTGTGTGTCAGCTCATACAGACTTCATTAATGAGTTGTTACATTTGTTGTAGGAAACTTAATTTCATTGTGTATGTGGACTGTCTTATTTTGTAACAGGCTGAAATGGCCCTTCTTATGATGGATGATGAGGATGATGCCAGAAAACATTTTAATTATAAAAAGATTGTAGAACAACAGAATTTGAGCAAGAGGAAAAAGAAACTCCTAATGAAGAAGAAAGAATTACTAGAAGATGACTTCCAGGTAATGGTGTACTCCTGATTTTAAGGCTTAGCTAGAACCGTTGTTAATATTAATTATTTTCTAGACAATTTTGTTTTCATATCCTTCTCCTCCCTTACTCTGAAAGAGAACTAGATCTCCTTTTTCAGGGAGTTCAAGGTTGTTTTCAAAAAGCAAGAAATACACTGACACAGTGTTGAAGGAAACAGACTCAAACTGTGTAAGGCAACAAGGTGCTATTTATGCAAGGCTTTGTACATCTTGTTGCCTAATATACTCCTTGGTGTGTTTGTCCTGATTGTTATCCACTGCTGCTTTTGCCCTGGTTGGTTCTTGACGATGAACCTTTCCTTGGTCTGCCAATAGAGGCACGTACAAGAATTTGTACAAGTGTTTACTTGCCTGTTTTTACCAGTCTTCTGGCTCTTTACCTCACACTCGCTGGGATTCTGTGACTGGAGCACTTCCAGGAACGGTGAAAAATCTCACGAGCTACGACTCCTTAAGTAGCTCATATTTTACTGTGTTTGAAAGCTTTGCTATCGTGGGTAAAAGTTATCTAAAATAAATACTCCTTTTCTCCCTTCAGGTAAATGTTGCTGATACAAGATTCCAAGCTATGTTTACTTCTCCGCTGTTCAATTTGGATCCTTCAGATCCAAATTTCAAGAAGACAAAAGCAGTAGAAAAGATCTTGGAAGAAAAAGCTCGCCGAAGAGAAGAAAAGGAGCGAGATCTTAAGGAAACAAGCAAGGGGCAGGAGAACAAGATGGCAAAGAAAGGAGATGTTGCTAAGAAAGGCATAGATCCTGCTTTATCAATGCTAATAAAATCTGTCAAAAATAAAACGGAAGAGTTTCAGGCAAGGAAAAAGCAGAAATTGAAATAACTGAACTTCAGTTTTACTCAGAAGTTGACATTAATTCCATCCTTATACCTGGCGACACCTATTAAAGTTACTACAGCCTGCTCTGATTCCCACCCACCTAAAGTTTTCTGAGAAGTCACTTAATTATGGTGGTGAGTACTGAAGTAACTAGAGCGATAATCAGTCTTTTCTTCTGCCACAACAAATATTTTTTTGTACTATTACCGAAAATCTACACCTTGAAAATAGGTAAATAAGGAATTGGTGGGTTTGGGGCTGTCTCTTAAAGATTACAGAAATGCTGAAGATGGCTACAAAAAGTAGTCATAATTATGGCTGTAATTTATAAATAAGAAAATCACTTCTGCAGAGATTTATTGCTGAGACTGAAGGGTCTTTAAGTTTTTAATTCCACAGAAGTCTGTAAAACATATTTCTGTTGATAAATAAGGTGGTATTGTAACAAAAAATTGAAGAAATGTTGTATACAGGTTTTTTGTACATTTTAAAAGATTACATAAATACTTCACTAATTTCTCCTCTAAATACTTTAAGACTTCCTGGATAACAGAACTAATTAATGGAAATACTGCCTTTTAGAGGTGTTTCATTAATATATGTTGGAAATAAATGGTTTAAATTGGCCCAAAGGAATTTTGGATACTTAGTTGTGTGGTGTTCTTCTGTGCCTGAATGAAATTATGTCAACATTAAACTTTTTGCTATTAATATTCCATTCCCGTTAATTTAGTTAGACTTACATAAGATCTTCCAGCATTACAAGTATTACAATAAATAAATAAATAAAAGGCAGATCTAGATGATACAATTTTAGAAACCCTGTTGTTTGGCCATGTTATTAGTGTTGGTGATGAAGGTGTCAGTGGTGCAGGGAAAATACAGTAGGTAGAAAATGATCTTTAGTTCCTGGAGTGTGGGGATTGGTTTGTCTTAGGTTGGGGGTTAGATTAGGGTTTTTTGATATTTTTTTTAAGTGTTTGCTGTATCAGCTCTAATGGAAATAAAACGTTGTATCAAAAAGGAACTAAAATGTTAGAAACAAGAAGCTGAAAGGTAATTTGTAATTTTAAAGAGGTATTGTTAATTTCTAAAACTTCCTACTGGAAGTGGCAGGAAGCTTCTGAACGTGGAGAACAGCATAGTGATATTCAGCAAGACAATGAATTTATGAAGAAAGATGCTTTGGGAAACAAGAGTTTCCCACCAAGGGAAGTGTCCCTGCATCAAACAGGAGAACCAATCATTACTACTAAGAAAATGTTGTGTCATGCAAAAGTGATAAAGTGTACATGTATGCATCTGAGACAGACAGTGGATGAGGAGACAAGCCTCCCCAATAATGAAAGATCATATTAATTTTAGAATAAATTTTGCAGCACGGAAAACGAAGTAGTTTTCTGCAATGCAGTTACTTAAGACTGGCACCTATGGTATGATTTCCAGGTGCCAGAGCAGCGACACCAAGCTGAAAGGATAAAATTTAGACACATTGTGTATTTGTACAGATTTTTTTCTACGTGTGATTCATTGTGTGGCATATATTTTGTAGGCATATGAAATGCACTAGGGGCAGTAGCTTGAAGTGAACGAGAGTATAGAGATAGGATATAGTGATGGAAGGGCAAGCGTTTATGGACAAAGTGTGTGGAAGACTGGAAAGCTGAGAACAAAAGTGAAAGGTCTGAACAGAAATGCAAGTCCAATGAAGGACCCACCTAGCCCAGCATCTGATCCCTGACAGCGGCCAGTGACAGGAGATGGTAACGGTGCACTTACAGTATTACACCTTGACAGTGGGCAAGCAGGTACGTTCTTAACTGTTCTGTTTCTTTCAGAAATACAGCGTGGGTAGGACTCGTTGTTGTAGGTACTTACTTTGTGAAAGCAGCCTTTTGTAGCTGTCGCACCAACGGAAAGTTTCATTCTGTGTTGGTGCACCAGCAAACGCTGTTCTAATACCAAGTCCACAGACAATCTCCCTTAACTTTGTTTAATAATTTGTATGAAAAAGTAAATTTGGTGGGGAATGAAAGGCAACAAACTGTACTGTGTCTTGATCTAACCCTGCCAAGTTCTACCAAATACTTCTGTTTTGATGCATTTGATGTGCGTGCTCTTACAGAGGAGTGTCCTGGCGTGTGCACTAGCAGTAAGCATAGTCTGCTGTGTTAGACTTCCTGGCAGTAGTTGAGTCACTTAAATTACCAGTGCTTTTCTTTTTGGCTTGGTGCTTTTATAACTTTATTGGAAAATGTGTGGCGTCAGTGAATCTCCGCTGCTCTGGAATGCCCAGCTACGATGAATGACTCACGGGTCCAAAACTCTCCAACAGAACTTCTGTACTTCTTCAACGCATCTGTCCTTTACAGTAACTTTGCTGGAGGACTGATGGGACAAAAAATGGTTATAAAAGTAAAAAGTCACAAACAGTGATGATTTCTTATTGAAATGAAGATGGTGTAAGTTATGCTGTGTCTTTTCTTACATGCACATGTGCTTTCTTCCATGTAGGAAGCCTAGCCTCTACTTGGGAGTCATAGGAAGACAAAATGCACAAGAATTACGAAAGTAGACTTGGCAGTGATTTTAACTATTGTTTGAAAAAATATTTTGCTGTGTGGTAGTGTGTATTTGGTATCATTTAAATGTTTAAAGTATGATAATTTTTACTAATCAGATGTTCTTTTTATTGTCTTTGTTCTCAACTTGCCCTGAAGGGGGCATCTTGCTTGGGAAGAACTGCAGGATCTGACCCAGCATGCATCTTAGATGGGAATTTTTTTGCCTGTTTGTAAAATGATTACGTGTAGATCCTCTCTTCCCCACCCCCCACCTTTTTTTAAAAAATAAAATAATTACGTACTATGTCCTAATGGCTCAAAGCCCATCATCTAATCTCCGTAACTCCAGAACAATGCTAACAAAATCTGGAGTGATTTCTTTCCATGTTTTCAGGAGAAGCATATCTTCAAAGTCTGATAAGAAGTGGTCATGTCTCATCTAGAATTCCTTGCAATTCATTGGTCTTGGTGTAAACAAAACAAAGGATGTTTTTGACCATCTTATCCTTTTAAACATGAAAAAATAGGATCTGGAAGTTCTAAGCTCTGAACTTTAAAATATGATTTTTATTTCTCCTTTTCACTAAATGTCATGTAACCAGCAAACCTGATGGCAATTAAGTAAAAAAAAAAAACCAACCTCAAAAAACAGGACTGTTAAAAGTGAGACAGAACTAATTTTTCTAGCAACTTATGGAGGTCTGGTATAAAGTAGTTTGTCTCCAAGTTGGCAGCCATCAGAGCTCATGCTAGAGTGTAAGCCAGACATTTAAAGATCTAATATTACAAGTGGAAATCACAAGAGGGTTTGATTTATTTAAAAACTGAGAAAGATCAGACAACCAGGGATGAAGAGCCACGTATGTTTTCTATTATTCCCTTCTTCTAAAAATTAAATGTATTATTTCCAATTAATAGCAAGTTGGCTTTTTGTTCATTTCATATTTTAGTAGTGTCCAAAAATAACAGTAAGTTGTGCTGTCATATGCTTTTTTAGCAAACAAAATCCAACCAAAATACTGTGGATTTTTTTCTGAATAAAAGCCTTAAAAACTTGTTATATATGATATATATTTAAAACTACTAAAGTGATTTGGTTGTTTTAAAACTTGTCTTAAGTCATGAGTTAAATGCTTCAGTTTTGTAGCTATGATAAGAACAGCAAAAGTAGTAGTTCTGATGGCACAGTAATTGTAATTATTTCATACAATACTTTACATTAGGAAGGTTGCAGTCTTTTAAAAATGTACCTTTTCATGCACAGGATTATGTTACCGTGTTCCTGTAAAAAGCAAGACAAGGTGGCAGAAGGGTCTGTTGTCTTGTATTTTTCTTTCTGTGCTTGACATACGGTGTTACAAATGGGAGTATTTTTGTCTGGGTTCTGGATCCAATCTAGATTAATGTCACTTAAGGTCATTATTACTTTACATCCTCCTCATCAGTAGCATATGAGCAATCCCTACTCAGTGCTGTTCCAGCTCTATTTCAGCCATCTGAGACTATGCAAGTTTTAAACAACATTGCTTCTAGCCTCCAGTGAGCGCACTGGCAAATCTCCTCCTGTCCCACTCTCGGAGACACCCGATCCAAAGGCTGGTTGCCACGTTTTCATGGGCAAATGTTCTTGGACTGCATCCCGTGCGCTCCTTGGCTTCGCCCTGAAATCCAGCCCAATGCACTTAGACCTTTCTCTTTTTATCCTTCTGGAGTGAGGAAGGAGGGAAAGGACAACTGAGGCAGATGGGGTTTGTATTGACTTCCGGCAGCATGAGTCAAAGACCGACATTGTAATTCTGAAAAGAAAAACTGCCTGTTGCAGTCAGCAACATGTGTGGCTGAACCACTGCTCAAATGGGTTGGCAGTTTGACTGTGGAAAATAGAAGTCTGAACAGAAGTGGTTAGCAAAAGGACTAAGAATAGCAAAGGGAATATTTTAGGATGGCTGTGACTTCTACAGGTGATGAGTTAAAATAATTTCTGTGGAGTGCAACCCCCCACCCCCCAAGCATAAGCTGCTTCCCTTCCTCCTTCCCCTGTCTGCTTTCCCCCTTAGGTTAATGCCAGGGCACTCAAAGAGGAGTGGGTGCATGAGCGGCCTGAGAACAGATGCCACGGGCTTTAGGAGAATTTTGGAGCAGAGCAGGACAGCCTGAGCCATTGGTCCTTTTACTGAAAGAGTTATGGAAAAGCAATGACAGCAGCACTAGCAGAGAGAGAGCCTGAGAAGATGAGCTGTGATGAACAACACCTCTGGTGTTGACCCACAGTTGTTCTGAAAGGTGTCCTTATGCCCAGAGGTGGGAAAGAAGGTCAGTAGTTCCCAAACCAACCACAAGTTCAGCTTTTTTGGTGGTTTGTTTCATTTGGGGATTTTTGCGTGTTTCTCATACGTAAGTTCTGTATGACAAAACTAAATATAAATGCCTAGGAACCAAAACCATGTCAGAGAGAAAATCAAGCATGGTACATGGGAAATCAGTTCTGGCATTTGTTTCCGTTAGATGGACGGATGTTTTTCTTTAAGCTGTAGTCTGACATTATAATGCCTTGGAGGGAAGCAGTTTTCATTATTCTGTATTTGGGTGTCCAAGTGCTTGACTTTGCTAACAAAACTGTTATTTTGCAGGGTCTAAATTTTATTTTATTAAATAAACCCCACACTTATGCTTTGTGGAAGCCCATCTGCCTCACAGATGGGTCATCACCCTCTCAATCCAGCAGACCAGACTGACCACTTGAATGCACATCCGAACTGTTAGCAGCAAATGGCAGCGTGCCACGCATGGCCCTCTGTGGAATTTACTGAGCCAAAGGGATGCTGCACAAGGTGACAGTTACAGAGTTACTTGCAGCGCTCTTGTATTAATGTCAGAACAGGTGTAGCAGACCAATGGCACGTAAAAGGAATATAAATCTATCGCTAAAGCTAGCTGGTTTTCTTTGGAGGCCCAAGATTTACATTTGACAGCAAAGCAAGTTGCCTTGGTAAGTAAAGATGCATTACAGAGTGGCTGCTTTACTTCGCTGTGAGTCAAACCTTTGGAAAGCCAAAAGGTACAATATATTGGAGAAGGGTGATGAACTTAAATCATTTTTTGATTTATTGAAAGAGATGTAGTTTAAAAATGCACATTCTGTCCTAAAATAAACCTGCTTTGGTTTTTGTACCAATCTCAATCTCTCCAAAATGTGAATTTGCTGATAGAGCTTGTGAGCTAGTCTAAGGTGTGGGAATGGGTGGTCTCATTCTACATCCTGAAGATCAGAACTTCCCCAATATGAGAATAATTTTGCCAATTATTCTTAAAGCTTCATAGTGAACTTCAGTATCCTGAGCTCTCTTTGTTGCAGTTGGATCGGTATCCCAGAATCTGAAGAGGAGGATGTTGTGAAGACTGCCCTGCTGAAATTGTATCATACCTTGAGTGCAATAAAACAACTTTGGTTTGGACTTAAATCGTTACCCACGGAGAGATGCAGAAAGCAACCGTGCAGGTCAAACCCCATAAAAATAATGAGATGATAAAACATGTGGAGAAAACTTAGTCCAGGATTTACTTAGTCACCAACTTGGCCTGTTTTTCCAAAATATGTACTTTTAAATTGGCCTATTTAAATCTGCAGCATGCTTTGTGTGGGCGTGAGGAGAAATGATCTCTGACTCTGAAAAGTCTGTGAGTCCTGGCTTCCCAGAGCAGTGGATGAGGAGATGACTATCCTGCTACAATGGCCAGTACGTACCCAGTACGCATATAACTCACTTTCCATCTTTAAGGAATAAAGACAAAACCTTGCAGGGATTTACTGCTAGTGATTATTTTGGCAACAGCTGATGAATACATATTTTAAGTTTCGTTTCTCAAAAGTCCTGTGTCTTATGATTTGGCCCCCATCTAGTTACAACTGTGAAAGCTGGCAGAGAGAAGATCGCAATCGCACCGAGCTGAAGTTTTTTGAGGTGCGATGGAACAAGTGTTGGAAATAACTGTGTGTGGGTGTTGAGCAGCCGCGAGTACGTGGAATGCTGTTTAGACAGGTCCAGGATGCTAGAGTATTTTCCTCATGTGAAGTGGCTCATTATCTGGAAAAAACATTATTTTACTGGCTGGAAGTCAAAGAAGGGGCCTTTTCATATGCAGAGGAAACAAACATGCCTGTAGAAGACTGTAGGCTTATTTATGCTACCTGCAAAGATCAACCAGTCTTTCAGGGGGATTAATAATGTGGTATCTGAGCGGATTGATTCCAGCCTTTTCAATGGCCTTGAGATGCTGATTCTCCTTTTGCAGGCAATCGTTCAGTTAACAGTTCCTGTTGTACTTGTTGGTGCATTCAGCTGCTTTCTCTGTTGCGAGTCATTTCTACAGTCAAAGTTCCTAAATGAAACTGGAATGGTCAATATAGGGCAATGGTCAATACATCTCGTGCTTGCCTTTCCCCCCCACCCCCCCCATAGCCACTTCCCGGACAAATTCTTTGTTTAAGAAGTTAACCTTTGTTAAAGGTTGTCCTTTCATCTGGGTCAAAAGAGACAGGAGAGGGATGTGAGTCTTCTCTTCTATAGCCTTTCCTCAGCATCCGTGTCCTGGTAATGCCGCCTTTTGTGAAGCAAAGACAGAGTGGTTTTGTGAGGTCAGGATCTCTTTTTTTCAAAGCGGCTCTCCTGTTGCCCCCCAAGAAGCTAAAGAATTACTAAAAGGAGATCTAAGCTGTGCTAAAAAGCCTGCCTTTCTTGTCTTTACTATTAAATTGAATATTCTGTCACTGTACCTGAGGGCCACGGCTTAACACCTCCAACTCCAATTTCTAGTATGCCTTGAAGTGGAGCAGCTGAATTATTTCACTACAGGTTTCTTAATGAAGTTATGTTACCTTACAAATAAAAATCCAGCAGTCTTGGATGTGTTGTAACTAGCGAAAGTATCAAATGGTTTCTCCCTTTTCTCTGTACTTTGTCCACATCATTGTAACAAACCAGTGTCCTATCTGAATTTGTCCCTGCCCATGGCTGAGGGGTTGGAACTAGATGATCTTTAAGGTCCCTTCCAACACAACCATTCTATGACTGTATGTTGTCAGATATGTGGGCCTGATTTCACAGAACCTCATAGATGCATACAGTGTTGCCTAGATTTACTCGAAGAAGCTCCAAAATTTACCTCTGCAAGGCATTTCCTCAGTGGAGGAACTACAGGACATGTACAGAGCACCCACGCTAACCCTGTTTGATGAGTTTATACCACTGGGTCTGAAATGGGAGTTGTGAGGCAGCAGAGAGAGGCTGGACTTCACCTTGTTTCCCTGAGCCGAGGCAAAAGATTTTGCTTGACAGGGTGTTAAGCTACTTGTTGAGTTTAACAGTAAACACATACCCCTTGCACACAGCTCCTAATTGAGTATTGTTCACACCTCTGGAGCAGAGCACTTCTCAAAATCCTGGTCAAAGATGTTTCCAGCTGTGTTGTGTTAAAATGCTTCTTGTAGGGATGTGCTTGTACCTGCATGAATGTCTGTGGGTCTGCCTGGCTGAAGATGCGTTTAAATTACTCTTGCTGAGCACGTGGGATCACCCCGCTCAACATTTGGTCAAAAAAACCCCAAAAAGTATCCCCTCTCTGAGTTTTTCTTTCAGGAAATGGAGGATGTCAGTATTAAAACAGTATTTTAAGTTCCAACAACTAATTTAGACATGTCTGCATGCTTACCTCAGATTTTATTTAATTAATGGTTTAATTATAGTACAGCAAGTAAGATGAAGACTCACTGAAGCCTCTGGGCTTGAACAGCCACTTTTATTCAGAATAAATTAAAGCAGCAAATAAGCTCTTTATCAAATCAGGAAGTAACGCTAGTAGACTCTGCTTTGAAACACAAAATGCAAGAAATCTAAGATAATCAACAAGAAATAGAACAAAACTAAAACCAGGCGTTAAAACACAGCTGGAAACTTTGTAAAAGGAATAAAGGGAGTCTTTTACTTCAAACCTGTACCCTGAGGAATGATTTACAGAATGAGATCACCTTTTTATTGGAGTAGCAACACAAATCTAGAGAAGAGCAAGGACCAGAAAATAGGAAAAACACCAGAAATACTTAGCCAGTTTGGAAACTGTCACTGGCAGCAAGGGACAAATTAAGTAAAAGCCTCAAAAAGACAAGTGAAAACATTTGGATTTGAAATCCAGTTCTCCTGGAGAATGGGGTAGGACCAAACATTGTCAATGTTTTTAGCTTCCCCCCCTAAAGCAGGGCTTCATGATCACGCTCTCCATCCATCAGTCTGTCAGCCTACCTTCATAATTTGAACCTGCTGGCCAACTTCAAGGAGATTTGACAGGAGGGTCGAGTCACAATATGTGTAGCTGACAGTCAGCCACATGTTGTGCTGCCTCTTTCTTAGCCAACAGACAGGAGGGGTGGACAGAGAAAGGGAAAATGGGGGGAAGAAGGTGTGTAGGACCTTATACAGGTCGTGGATTATTACACAAGATCAAATCAAAGGTGCTTTCACAGTGGCCAGCACTGTGTGTCACAGAAAGGCTGCAGCCAGAAGGCAAGTGCGTTGCAATACTTCTGCACAATATCCTCCGTCTCCCTCCCAGATCAGATTGTCCTAGCTCAAATGTGAGTATCACTGCCTGAGAGGCAAAGCAAGTACTTTGTAGAATCTTCTTGGTTCACTTCAGCATCGCTGTCAAGAATAATGAGGACTTAAAAAAAAATAATTGGCAACAGAGCAACTCACAACTGGGATTTGGACCTCACCATAAGATCTGTGTAAGGAGGCCAAGGATTTTCTAAGGGTTTGTGGACTTCACGTTGCTTCCTTCTAGTTTTATCCAACAGAAGAGGAAGCACCTGGTAACGTGGAAGACAAAAGCTGATCTCCATAAGCCACATAGTTTTGCGTGCCAAAAATTTGTGTTGAAAAAGGAGACTTGCATTTGTTCTTGACACTTTTTTGCATGGCTAAAAAAAATGAAAGGCAGGTCTTTGAAATGAAATCACATCAATAGTACAAAAATTAATGGAAACACATTGTTATTTATTGGGAGAAAAGACATAAAAGGGATTTCTGTGATTACAAGGCAGGCCAGAAACAAACCTTCTGAATGCCTGAGGAAGATCCTACACAGGAAGATTAGGACACTGGAGGTGGAATAAAGTCTGGGGGTAAAAAGGTTAGTTTCCACAATTTTTGTTTGGCTCTTGGCAGTTCAGTGCTCAACTTTCTGTTAATGTTTAATATATAACTTGTGTGCAACATGGTGGCCACAGGCTAAAATACATTCACTACATATGTGAGAGAGACCAAATTATGTTTGTCTTGTATGGTAATGATGGTATGAAGTGTTACTGGTTATTATTTGCTTTGAAATGTATTTTGGCTAGCAAATGAAATCAGTGTCAGAGGAAGTACTGTAGAAACTTGATTTTTAAAAATTCCTTGTGAAGATGTAGTTTGGCTGAAGCAGGTCAATTCCTAACAGCTTGTCTGCGAAGAGCAAGTGATACTGTTCACTGTGGTAGGAAGCACAGCCACAACTACACGTTGTGCTCATTTTTAGGAAAAGAAAAATGGGGAGGAGTTGAAATCTGTTTCATCCAGAGGGGTCAAGAGAATCTTTTATATGAAACACATCCTATCACTGCTCATGTTGGAGCTTGAGCAAGAGATCAGGGAAACCTCTTTAGTGAATTCTGCAAAGAGAACCACCGTGTCTTATTTTGTAAAAATTTCACAGTTTCAACTTGAAAAAGCTGACCTTTGCAAATGAGAATTTGAGGCGTCAGCTAAGATAAATGTACTCTACGATCTAAGTAAGTCCATAAGGACATCTGGTCTCATTTCCTAGTCCTACAAAGAGCAGGGGCTCTTAAGTGCGAAGGCAGGAACTGCAGGCAACGCGGACTGGGGTAATGAAGCATGCACACAGCTGGCTGCTGAGGCTCACACCTACCTGATGTGATGGTCATCTGAGACGGTATCAAGGAAACAGTGCTTAGATATGCCCTCCTTCCTGGGAACATAGCTTTACAAAATGATGTTGAGTCTCCTTTACAGCAAAGCAGGCAGAAATTATCTTCTAGCAGTATCCCTCTACCAATACACAAGACTCAAATGCCCATTGAAGCAGAAAGATATAAAATACCCAATTATTTTGTAAGTTTCCTGACAGGACTATTATGAAATGGTTTTGTCATCAGTACATTTTGTTTTGTTTCAGGCAGCTCTCAGAATTCACATATCTGCTAGGCAAAGGGTGAAGAGCCCCAGCTCCTCACACACAACACCCCTCAGGGGCTGGGCGCGCTTGTCGTTAGGTTTTGCTCGGTGGAAAGAGCGGTTTGTGAGGAAGTTACCCAAGGGGCGGGAGGGAAAAGCGGCCCGGAAGCCCAGCGGCCCAGGAAAGGCGGCCGGGACACAGCTGCCCCCCAGGCAGGGCGCGCTTCGTCCCGGCTCTCCCCCCGGCTGCCCCCGGACCGGCCGCGCAGCGTCCCCACAGGCGCCTTCCCTCACGGGGGGGCCGCGGCCGCCATTCCCACCACCCCCTGGGGAAGCTGATGGCTGCCCCCTGGGCCTGGCCGCCCCTTGCTCTCTCACAGGCGCCTCCCGAGCCACCCCGGCCAGCGGCGCCTGACAAACTCCAAGCGAAACCGGAGCCAGCCCCGGCGCGCTCCGCCCGCCCTGAGGGGAGGAGTGGGGGGCCGCCCTTCAGCTGCCCGCCACCGACCTGTGTTCCCGCGGCAGCTGGCGCCGCATTCGCCTTCCGAAACGCCAATCAGCGCTGACGCTCTTTCCGGTCGGCTGGCTCGCCTCGCCCAATCGGAGAGGGCCGGCGGGCGGGACGCCTCATCCTCACCGAGGCAACGGGCGGGCGGGCGGTTCCGGGTGTGCGCCAGGCAGACGGCGGCGGAGGGTGAGTGCTTGGCGCTTGGTGCCGCCCTGCCCCGCCTTAGCCCGCCGCTCCCCGCCTCCCCCGGCCCGGCCTCTCGCACTTCCCCGCGCCCGCTTACCCCCACGCCGGGGCTCCGAGGGCCGTTATGGGGCGTAACGGCCGCGCCGCGAGGCGGCCGCGCGGGCTCGAGCGGTCCGCGCGCCGCCGGCGCGGGCTCCCCTGGGTGACGTCACCCCGCCGCGGCGGCCCTACCTCC
>JAVJGJ010000032.1:7609536-7657653 GCA_035590215.1 Microhierax caerulescens | reverse complement strand
TCAACGCTGCGGGGCTGAGGCAGCGAGAGGCCGCCCGGGCGCCCCAGGGGTCTCCGTGGGGCGGCGGCCGCTCTGGACGAGTTTTTTTTCCCCGCCAAATAAAAGTTTCTTTTCTACTTTCGCTCCGTGGCTGTCGGTTGCTCCTTCCCCGTCAGCTTGCCGGTTACTGCCGGTCCCTCAGGGCTGCCGGGGGCTCGGCTGCCCGCGGGCGACGTGAGGCGCTTCCCTCTCGGCCTGCTGCTCCGCGGGCAGCCCCGCTCCCGCCACTGCCTGGAACACAGAGCCCCGTTCTGCCGGGGTGGGGACGGGGACGTCCCTGTGCCCGTCTGTCCCCCCCACCCCGTGCCGTGCCCGTCTGTCCCCCCCACCCCGTGCCGCGTCCGTGCCTGCTCTATGGAGCTGTTTGCGGTGCAGCGAGTGTCAGCAGGGCTTGGAGTTCAGCGGGGAGCAGCGCGGGTCACCTCGGGCTGAGAGAACAGCTGTAGTGTCCGTGCCAAGCACACTGGGGATGGCCAAGCAGCTCTTTCTACACTCACGTTTATTTACGTTCTTCTGAGTGCCTGTGTGGGATTCAGAGTTACTTTTTCAGTGCTGTGTTTTGAACTACTTTGATAAAATGGTTCACGTTCTTCAGGAGTGGAACTGGGTGTATTCCTCGTCCACCGTTTCTGGGTCTGCAGCGGTGTTCAACAGTGAGCTGTGTAAGGAGGGATGAGGGCAGGAGTGATGAATGTGTGACAGCAAGGGAGGAGAGCAAACTCCAACAAAAAGCTAGAGAGGGAAAGGTTGTGTCCCACGGGAGCTTACAAAGTGAAGCTGCAGGTTTGTGAATGACTTGAAGAACAGTTTGAGGTCGAAGGGGTTTAACAAAATTGAGTTGATGTGGAAGAAGTGTTATGAAATGAAGAAAATTATTCAGATAGGTTGATTATATGTTGTTTGGTAAAAATAAGTGAATCCTCAGACCTGAGTGTATGCAAAAATCTAATTAGGGTTTTCAGTCTGGAGTTACGCTATTTATTTAATGTGATAACGCTCTGTAGCCTTATGTCACACATATGACATAAGCCCAATAAGAAGCAGCACCTTTATCTTCATTTTCAAAGCCGGTTTAACTTAGCATCACTATTGCTTTCACTATCACCACACTATTTCTTCCATTTCTGCAAGAGTATAGGTTCCTCACTTGCTCCTGTGTCATTTTGCTTGAGTCTTCATCATGCGCTTGTTTCTGTAATGACATTATGTGCAGTGTGATAAGATGCAGCAACACAGAGTTTGTAGGAAACAGGCTGTTTCCGCTTACAGCCTGTACCCATGGCTGCCGGACTTTTCTTCATTATTATTAGAAAAAAGGATGTAAATGCAGTGATTAGGACTTTAATTTTACTCTGAAGTTTATACAGCAGACCATTACAATGGGATATAGTCCATAAATGCTTTTTCTTTCTGTAGAGTCTGTGTATTGTAGTGGTCTTTCATTTTGTACAAGTTCATATTTAATTTTAAATACAAATTTATAAATAAGTTAAGATACTGATACACATTTAACATCTAAGAAACAATGAGTGGAAATAAATAACTTCCTAGAAAGCTATGATAATTTCCTTTATTGAAAAGACGATTGTGGTAAACCAACAACTTTGTCTGTTCTGCACCAGTGCTGAATGTTGCTAAACATCATTTACATTGTTTTGGTTGTTTAAATGGAGTGGTATTTAATTACTGGAATAAGCCATATAGCATTTGCAAAATCTGTGGTTCAAATCCTATGTATTAAACATCTCTTTTTTTTTTTTTCTTTAATTCTATTCACTTTCTAGTATTCCTGGGTTACAAATAGGCCCTTTCAATGTGGTAGGAGTGAAAGACATCATATTAGACTATCTTAATATATTGTAGAGGTCTTCTCCATTCATGGATTAACACTGTATGCTTTTTCATTTCCTGAATTAATTCAACATATAGAATATCTGGTTTTAATTTTACCTGCTGAACTAGAGAAACAGTATTGTGTCAGGATTAACATGTATTAGGCTGTGGATAAGAGGAGCGGTAAATACAGTGAATTTGTTTTGTGACTCCTGAAAAATACGTTGTTCTGTACTTTAATTTGTAAAGGTTTTTTGGTTTTGTATATTATTAGAAAATACTGACAGTTTTTCCATTAACTGTCTGTAAATGTTAGATTAACATGTTAAAGGCTAAGATCAAAACCAAATAGGGTTACTAAATTATTTGAGATTAACTTAAGCATGTTGTGGTTCACTAATAATCCTTAGTCTTGTGTAGGCAAACTTTCTCTCACTGTTTTAGGTTTATTTGGCATTTTTTTAGTAATACTTTGCCATGAAAAAAAAGTTAGTGTCTTTCTATCCCTCCACCTCCCCTGCAAATTATTAGAGAATAATAAAGTTAAGGGATGAAAAAGTATAGAAGAGTAGAGCAAAAGCAAGGAAAAGGTATGGCATTTTTAAGTGTTACTCACATGCCACAATTCTCTAGAGCACGTGTTCGTAAATTCTTATATGACTATTGAATTTGTGTTAATGCATGGTTTCTACATCTCCTACATGAAATGTAGACACAATATCACGCAAACAGATGCCCGCATGTGATTTGAGGGTAGGGGATTCTCTTGTGCAACCACATATACAATATTTCAGCTTTTGCCAGCATTGCTACAGTGCTGCTTAGGACTTTCCACACAAGTGGGGAATGACACTTTTAAGAAGTAAAGATTGTGGCTATGGTGCGTTATCACATTAAAAACTAGTTAAGCGTGATGGGTGGAGAATAAGTTGTACAGTTGAATAAAAGGAGACCATGGGGAGCAGCTTTGTCTTAGTCATGGGTGAGCTTTATATCAATAATTCCGTACAGTGTCTGGAAATATCATTAGGTTCAAGTTAAGTTGTAATGAAAAGGCTGCTTTCAGCTTGCAACATGGACTTTGATTAAGTCTGCTTAATACTGGTAGCTAAGGAAGAAGCAGAACTTAGAAGCTTATTTCAAGAGGTATACTCTCCTTGTTGCAAACCTCTCTCCCAGCAGTTCTTTCTGAAGTTATTTGTATGAAATTCATTTCTTGAAATCAGTATCTAATGTATGCATGTGATCTGGTTTTAGGATGATCCTTCTCCAGAGTTTATTTTTGAATGGAAGGGTGCTCTTTTCCAGTAGAAGATGGTGATCCTAACGTATGATCATGGAGAAGGGGATAAGTTCAGTAGAAGTGTTACCTTCCAAATCGTCTCAGGTTACAGCTGTAAAAGTGGTGGTCAAAGAGCCCGAAACAAAGCAAACTCAAAGAGGGAAACGAGTGGGATTTGTGCTTGTCCATGCAGGTAAGCTGCAGAAGCATAACAGCCGGAATGGAAATAGTGCATATACAAACTAAATATCCAATAAAATTTTGTATTGACTTTGAACTACCAGTATGTTAATGAAGTGATATTAACTTTGGGTGTAAATCTGGGAGTGAAGAGTTTGATTGGAAGTTGCATTGGCTGGAGGGTCTTGGAAACTGTTAATAAAAATGTACGGTTTTGGGTGTTCTGAATTTTTTTTTCATTTTTCTTCTTGACAAAGAAAACCCCAAACACAATCCCTAAATTTAGATGGTTATAAAATGTCAAATTCTGCAGTTATCTGCTAAACTTGGGAAACCTTCAAAATGTGAGAGATCTTTCAGTCTATTTCTTTACGCTACATAAGGATCAAGCGTAGTTGTTTCATTACTGACTTGTCTTATATATATATATATATATTATATATATAAACTGTTTCTTATTTAACTTGTCCATAAGTACAGTCTAGTTAAGGCTTTTTGAAACCTCCTTAGGTGATTTGTTGCAGAACTTTAGGTTTGGGTTTTTTTTTACCCTTTTAAAAGTTTGCTTCCAAGTCTAATGGTTTTTTATCTTGCTCATATTTAAGAGAATTACTGTTTATTTTTACCACATGTAATGAGGTCATCTACTCAGATGTGATACAAAAATGATGTTGTGTGCGTCTTGCTCAAATTTTTTTCTGATAGGTTCTTTCATAAATACTTTTAATCTTGAAGATATTAGTGATGCTTATATCTGGTTGTGTATTTGTTATAGCATATGTATGATGACATGAGGTGAAATTGAGCAGGAGTAGCCTGGTGACACCTAAAATACTTGAAAAAACAACATGCTACTTGGTTTATAAAATCTTTAAGGTAAAAAAACCTAAAAACCTCAAAGAACTTATTCTGGATTGATATTTAATGACTCTGGTATATATTTTAAGAACAAATAGAATTGTTCAATATATTGTCCTTTACTGGGTTACTTTGTTTAAAATTATTTTTTTTTTTCTTTTGCTCTTACTGTTAAAACTTACTTTATTAGAGTTTCTCAAAGCTAACATTTCTAAAGGTGAGGAAAGGAAAGCTGAGATAAATACAAACGTATTTTTCAAGTTCAAAGTATGCAAAACCAGAAGAAATGAAATTTAAATATTGGTGTGCTAGTCTTGTCTGTTATTTTTCTGATGCTGCATTTAGTCAAATAGTAGGCATTGGTAAATTTCAGGTGTTGAAGCAGGGTGCAGTGCGTGCAAAACAGGGCAGAATAAAGACTGAAAATGAGAAAAAGATGAAAAAAAATTATATGACTTGTATTTCAAGGAACTCTTCTGCTTCTGAAGTAGGAGTAATGAGTTCAAAAAATGTAGCATAAACATGAGAAGATGAACAGAATGGTAATTGCAAACTTGCAAATCAGTGGTCAAAAGGAAATTGAGGTTTGACTTAAACCTGAAGGTTTTGACCAATAATGGACAATAAATAAAAAAGCTATGCTGGAAGTCCTCCAAGAATGAGCAAAAAGCGAGTCTCTTGGACAGTGTTTATTAGAAAGAGATTGTATGATGCTGAGACTTACAGCTGTATGCTTCTGCATATATGCTCTGAATCAACGTTGGAATGCATAAAATTGTTAAATACGGATACAAAAAGGAAATGCCAATGTAATCCAGATTAAGGAAGGCTGTATCTGCCTCTGTCTTAATTCTTTATGCGAACCAAAGGCTACGGTTTGGCCAGTAGTGTAATATCTTCTCCTTTTGCCTTAATTGTAGGTGCAGGTTATCATTCCGAATCCAAAGCTAAAGAATACAAGCATGTGTGCAAAAGAGCCTGTCAGAAGGTATGTCTTACCAGCTCTACGGTCTTGTAGTGGGTATACAAGAAGCGTATTCGGTAGCACTGTCCCTTCAGTGTGAATGGCCATATCTGGGTTAGCTTCTCAGACTGTATGTGTTTCTAGAGAGAAAATGGAGTGGTAACAGTTAATATGATACAGAGTCAGTGCAGCAACATTCCCATCAGTGATGGCAAACAGCAGACACCTAAGGAGCAGTGTGGCAACAGAAGGTCACAGTGGTCCCTACACTGAGTATTCCTTCAGCTTCATGCCCTGTTTCCGAGGCTCTGGGGTTTCTGGTGCCAAGTATCGTGTCTGGATTTTTCTTTCATCAGTGTCCACTGTTTTTGGAATTTATTTAAACTAGCATCCAGATTGTTCTGTGAATGCAGGGATTTCTAGAATTCTTTTCTTCTTGATTTAACTTCTTAATAGGAGGAGGGGTAGAAACAGGAAAAACTAAAGAAAAAATCAAAACTTTCTTCCCAGGGCTGGAAAGGGAGAAATGGCAAGATTTTCCATTGAAATTATTTTTTTTTTATCTCCTCCAAGATCTTAGCTTTGTAACTGGCAAGTCCTGTCTGCTAAGTGTTGAATGAGAAGCTGAAAGAGCTGTCTCCAAAATTTCTAGTGCCTTGTGCTTTCTCCAGGGAGAAGGAGCTGGGAAGCTTGGCAGGCTTTTTACAAGTCTTAGAGCTGGCCTCTGACAACTATCACTTCATCTTACAGTTCTGTTGCTCAATCCTAATACTGATCTAATTTTGTAATGAGAAGCCTCAAAAATCATCCAAATTTAACACTAGCTTCATTGAAGTTGTGCATTAGTCCTGATGATATTATTTTCCAGCAAATTATGTGTGGAAAAAGGTTGTTTGTCATAGAATCTTAAGTCTAATTTGAGACTCCTTATGGTTCCTTAAGGTAGGTAGCCATCATAAACAACTTCTATGAAGAACAAACAGTTGCAGCTTTGTCTTGCAACTGAAGATGCAGCCAGTTGTTTTCTGGGGTTCCCTGAGAGAACTTGAGTGTGGGGTCTTGTCCAGTATGGATCTAAGAAATAATAAGCTCCAGAAGTTCATTTCTGTGTGTGTATATCATTTCAAGATAACATTATCTTATTTGATTTGGTTTTGTGTGTTTGCTTTCAGATGAGGTTGTAGATTCTGTTCAATTTCATGACAGTTGCACGGATATATGGTACTAGGGATTTTTGTTGAATCTTGGAAGGAAATTAGAAACTTCTTGACGGAAACATTACGTGTTTAAAGACACCAGATAGAATAATTTATTTTGCTATAAATCTGATCACACAGTAATTGTTACTAAATGCAGTGTTGAAATGTTAGAGTAGTAAAATCATGTGTTCAGATCTGCCCGTGCAAGGTACATACTGACTATTTCTAGTGCTTCTTACTTTATCAATAGTACAATAATACAATAAATCAAAGGTACACTCAAAGCCCTCTTACATCGTAAACTAACTTTGTGAAGATTTTGTTTTGTACAGGACTAGGAAAATGTAGGCCCCAGTCACAGAATATTAGAATTTCCTAATCATCAACTAAAAATTCTGTTTTACAGGCAATTGAAAAGCTACAGGCTGGTGCTCTTGCAACAGATGCAGTGACTGCAGCACTTATAGAATTAGAGGTATGATTTCTGACTAGTAGTAAATGTCTCTCGGGTAGATTGCCAGATTTTTCTGTAGGGAGGTATTAATTCAAACAGGAGATTACTGAGATTTCCATTTTTGTGGTACACTAATTTTATCTTTTGCTTTTCCACTATATTTTGGAGTAAATTTATTTAAAGACTTTCTAAATTTGCAAACTGAATAAAAGTTGTCTAGTTGGTGCAGTTTGGTTGTCATCTTAGGTATGCCTTATCAGATAGTCTTTAACCCTCAAGAATAAATACAGTCATTAAAGGCTTATCGAACACTCTGTAGGGAACTTTATTTCTGACTTACTGAGCTACAGGCAGACTGGCTCTGCTTCTTAGGTAGGGAAGAACATCATGCTACTACTGGGCACATATGTTAACTAGAAATTCTAGGGTACGTCCTCATTCCTTTTGTTTGCATTAATGTCTCACATTGAGATGCTTCATTTCTTGAAATTATGATCCAAAGAATTTAATGTAGTCAGTCTGTAGTAGTTCTGTTAACACTGTCACATAGTAATTATATGGAGGTAACTGTCTCTGAGTCTGCCACCTTGGGTTGTGTTATTCATAACTTTTTCAGTTCTTCAGGATTATTCTACAAAAACAATGCATAAATTTAACACTGCTTGTCTCTCCATCCAATTAAAGGACTGTGAAAATGAAGTAGGAATTTTAAGTTCTTATTTGTCCCACAGCATACTTTTGCTACATGCTTAAATTAATGCACTTCCCAAAGTCTTTTTTCTTACATTTTTTACTTTGTGTATCATCTCTGACAGAGAAATGTGACTTCAGTGTAATATAATCCTTTTTTTCTGATTTTTATGACAAAATATGAGTAGAAGAATAGGACAAGTAATGCTTTTATTACAAAATGGTACTCATTAATTAAGATAGACGGTCTTGATAATGATAAAGAGATGAGCACTTGTTTGTGAAGTTTTTGGAGGAGTGGTGAGATTTTTATAGCATCTGACTTTAGCGAAGGGTCCCTATGAAGTAATGTAGAAGGAAGTAAAGCTAAAAGAATTTCTGGGATATAAATGAGGCAGTTTGGTTATTGTTCCAGCTCTACCCAACCTTCATGGCAGTAATGATTGAAACAAGTATTCCGCTTCTCCTGTAAGGAGTAATTGCATCTTTCTCTCCAATTTTATTAGTAAAGAAGGAAGGCAAGCTAAGTGTTGTGCTCTAAAAATAAATTCCTGAGTTTGGAGTTTATGGTATTACTCTTAGAGGATTAGCAATGGATTTGTCTACACATATGTTAGGAAAGTGTTAACATACTTGACAAGGTTAGTGTAAGGCAGGCAGCACGTACTTCAATATGTGGTGGACATGCTGACTGGGAGCCAAGACTTCAGTCATAGTTTTAACTTGGCAAGCTTCTTGGCTTTAAACAGTACTTTTGGTGTCTCCACTGAGCTGTTCAGATATGCTTTCATGTGTTATCTTACACATTAGAATATAGGTAGGTGAAAACAAAAGGTATCTCTCTAACGGGGTTATTTATAACGCACTTCCATAAGCTGAGGCTGCTGTTACTCCACAAGATTGATTGTGTGTCAGTTTCCTCCTCAGGGGGTGGAGTGGGGGGGTGGGGGGGAAATGTACTTCGTGTTGTGATTTTTATCATGTTCCTGAGCTACACAGAAGAAAACATATTTTAAGAAGTTTTACAGTTATATATCTCTTTGCAGCTGTGCCTAGGGTATAAATTTTATCTGTTTTTGTTAGCCCTAAGAGACTTTTCTTCTTTTACTTTAGCAGATTTAAACACTCTGAAGTGACATCTGTGTAAGAAGTTACAGTTTTAAGATGAAATTAAAACATTTTTATGAAATTACTCCAATCAGAAACCTTTTTTTCCTCATTGTCTCGCTAGTATTGTGGTGATGCCGGCCATCATTCCGCTTCTGGGTTTTATAATTCTTTTAGGTAGTATTTTTATGTATGCTGACGTGCAAAACCTATTTTTTTTCCATTTTTCCTGTTTCTAAAATGAAATATTATTTTGTTCAGGTTGTACTGTTGTATTAACGTAAATATTAGCTTTCATTTATTCATTAAGTGATTTATTTAATCTCTTAATTGTGGGTTGTTCTCTCTGTTACTGGAATAAAGTATACTGGGCTTGGGATTTGGGCTTCTTTTAAATTAAAGCACATAGCTATGCAGTTACATTGAGGGAAAAAAATCAAAGGTACACTCAGAAAATGGTGTGGTTTGCAGCAGCAGTCTTTTGGATCTGATATGTGAAATTCCTGTCTGTCAGCTTTCAGAATGTTTAAAAGTTTGTATCTACTCATGTCTCATACTGAACACCACCTACAGACATCTGTGTAATTTCTGGAGCTGCATTTTCTGTTTTAATCTTGATGTTTTTCTATGTAAAAGAGAAACTGCATGTGGCAAGTCAACAAAGCAAACAGCGTAGTTTTTCTCATCAATAACAAAATTTTATGAGTAAAAACATAGGTTTGTATGTTGACTGTCCCTGGTGAGCTATCACTACTCTTTTGTTTATGCAGGAAAAAATAGTGACTTTACAAAAAGCACTTCAGCATTTGAGTTGGCAGATTCATAGTGAAAATCTGTTGAAAACAACATTTGTTTACATGTGTCAGTAATACAGATTAAGATACAGAACAACAAAACTTTGTATAACATGATAACAGATTCCATTGTATTTTACACTGTTTGTAACTTCTTGGTAGAACACAGTGCTGTGAGTTTATCTGAAATAATCACTTTTACAGTTCTCTAGGACTTTTAATGCTGTATTCCAAAAATCTGTAGTCTTTGCATGGCACAAATATCTTTTTGTGGAAGTGTCACAAAAGATGAATATTTTTTTTTTTTTTAGTTCCGCTCAATTATACAACTCCTATTACACAGAATTTCAGCTAATCCAAGATGCATTACTTCAAAGACTTGTTGAGGCACAAGACTTGCTCTTGATCTTTTATGAGCAAGCTGACAGTTTGCTTGTGGTATGCTGTCTGTTTTTTCTTTTATTTTTGCAGGCTCTAAATGGAGAAAGAACAGCCTTTCTGTATTGGACTATATGAATCTCAAGTGAAATAGTGTTCTGTGATTAAGATGGTAATGCTAATAGCTAATTAGAGAAAAGGTAGATCTCTTTTGCAAAGTAACAAGAGCAGCTGACACAGAATACTGTTAAAATAGCTGTGCTTGTCTTTGTAAGCACAGGCAGTATTTTATAAGTTGATTAAAGGCAGTTATGTTTTCCAGTTTGTGAATGCTGTCATGACAGAGAAACAAATGAACCTGTTACTTTTTTCGCTCTTGGTAATAGAATGGGTCTGGGCAAGGTGCTTCATAAGACTCATCATTTAAACTGTATGCTTCTACAAAGACATTGCAGTACCATTTCTTTTTGTACTCTTGCTATCAGTCATCGTATGAAGTCTGAGTTTCTTTTGAAACACAAAGGGATTTGGGCAGCTTTTCTTGGGGGAGGAGGAGGTCCTGTTGCAGTTTTCAGCAAAACCACATGCTGGTAGCATTTATGGCTGTGTGAGAACAATGTGCAATTTCAAGCTTTTCTTTGACTATAGAGCACTTTGTAAAGTCTACTGTTCAGATATAGGTACTGGAGGCAAGGGTATAAGTTTGCTGTAAATAATGATGAAGATTTCAAACTTTTAAGATTTTAGTCTGTGTATTGATACTGTGGGTAGATCACTTGTTTCTTTAATCTGACTTCAGTAGAATGTACTTTATGAGAGTCATTTAAATTGGAAACTAGTATCATTGTTGAGGAAGCGGATGTCGCATTTTGAGTTTCAGTCTCCTTGCTACTGAAATTGCTCAAATTACTTCACTTTGTTGTTGTTATTATTGTGCATCAATGCAATAGTATTTTGAATCTTTTGCTATATTCAAGCAGTGGGTTTCTGTGGCTGTCAGCAAAATTTTGCAGTGAAAGAACTTGTTTCTTGTTGAAATGTTTTTTCTTTGCTTTTATCACTTATGTAGTAATTAAGATCTTTGAGTATACAATCTTAGTCCCAAGGATTTATCTTTAAAGATGAAAGCACAGTGCCAGCAGCCTTGTTGTATTAAGGCAGTCACCATACATGAACTTTTAACGGGTAATGAACTGGAATTTGTTAATTCTAGTTAAAAGCAATACTATGATGTTTTGCAGCAGAGTGGCTAACAGTAATCTGTGACAAAAGTGTTCTTTGAAAACATTTTAGCTTGTGTAATTGAAAGGGATGTGACTCATCCTTGTAGACTTTTACTTCTTGCTGCTAAATTCCCACAGAAAAATAAACTTCAAAATTACATTATGTAGTAGACTTTGAATCCCTCTTGAAAGTTGCAAATAAACCATGGCCAAAACTGTATTGAAGATGGATGGAATGTTCTTTAATGCATGTTGAAAATAGAGTATTTTAACTGTTTGCCTCTATGTAATTCAGGACCATTGGTGTTATAGTGTTGAGTAACTTCTTCAAGCATTCCAACTTTGACCGCAGCTAGAAACTTCAGCATGATTGTGTCTGCTGCCAAAACATTTGTAAATACATCTTGAAGTTAAAAGGATTCTAAAAATAAAAATGATACCCTTGGTAGCGTGAGAGTTTTTACAAGATGGTTAACAGGAAAATGAAACTCTTGTTTCACATCTTAAAGCGTTGTATTATCTTCTTCGCTACAGGTTTAATAACTTAGCTATACTTCAGTGTTGGAGTAATTGCCAGGTAGTGTAGTATTTTTCACATGATTGAAAGCTTATGTTTTGTTAGAATGTTTTCAATAGCCATCCTGTGCTAGAATGGCTTGCTGTTAACATGCAAAGCTCATGCTTCATTTACTTCCTTGTCTTTTTTCAGTGTCTTTAGAAATACAAAGGCTGATCTCTGCTTGTGGTTTTAAATAAAAGTATATTCCTGAAGATACCTTTTGTATTATAAACTTTTTCCTCCTTTCTCTTCCTCCCCCTTCTTGGATACATGCTTTGATTGGGTTCTTCCCCCTCCTATGGTAGTCACATGGTTTTTGCAGTACTGCATTTTTCTGTCTGAGGGTATGAAGAGACTGCTTCAGTTAGTTCAGTTTATGTTCTTTCCTCTTTGGAAGCATGCATGCTTCTATTTTAATAAGGTTTCTGCATTCCTTTAAGGTTTTGAGTTTTCATTTCAAAATACACCTTATGAAAATGATGTGATATTCTTCCATATGTAAATCAGAGTCTTGAAATATTTTGGTCAGACTTTGCAGAGATTGTTTTCAAAAAGAGATGTATTTGTGTGGTGTATTTCATGTCCTTGCCTATTTATAGAAGTAGGTGTGAATTTCTATTTCCATTTTTTATAAAGGTTTTTCCCTGTCTTATTTTAAAGGCTTTATATCTCATCTCTGAGACACTCAAGTAGGTATCAAAAATTCCATGCACTCACACCCAGTTCCTGTGCTGTCTAAAGTTGTTATCAGATCACCTTTCAGAGCTGTGAAGTTAGAGTATACCATCTTCTTGGCAATTCTGAGACCATCTTCTTAATTGAATGCAGTCTGATTGTAAAGCTAAGTAAAACTCTATAGAGGTTTTGAACAGACGCTTGGATTTTGGTCTTTTTTTTCTTTTTACTGGACAAGTTACTCATGTTGTGACTGATTGTACTGGTAAGATTCCTTGTGAGTCCTGAAATGAAAGAGTTATGCCGCCAAATATGCATCTACCGTCTTGTTGGTGTAGAATTCTTATTTGTCTAACATTCTGTAGTAGTCTGAGAAATACTCTGTAGGGAGAAACAAGTGGCATTCCCTTTGCCTTGAGATCCTTTGAGTAAGTTGTCTCTTGGAGCATCCTTAATGTTGTGCCAGTGAAAGTGCTATGCTAAACCATCAAGCACATCTAGTTTTTTAGAAATAAAGTGAGCTAGTGCCACTCTGTAGCCTGTATTTTTTCCCTACTCTCTTTTGATTATTATGTTTATCAGATGGTGGGGAGCTATGTGTCTTCACTGCAGAAGGATTCTGGACAGTGTTACTAGGGCTTCTGTTCTGATGGGACCTTCTTACTCCCTCTATTTGGCTATCATATCTGCTTTTGAGATAACAGCTGTATTTGCTTTGTGGCAGTGAAAAATCTGTAGAGCGTGAAATTCTTCCTCTTTGCTAATGCTTTTGAGTATAATGGACTAAGTGAATGTTTCTGGAACAGAATATTAGAAATTTGTCTCCAGTCTTGCAGGTCTATGCACTCTGATTACCCATGGGCAAGGAACTTGGACAGCACTAGGAGCAGGCATTGTTCATCCTAATGCATTCCTGTTTTTACTTTGTCCTCCAAGTACCTTTCACCATTCATGTTCACATTCCTTCTATCACTTTTCTGCTCCTTTTGTTCTAAACTTCACTGACTTAATTTTCTTCATACTTGTAGAGCCTGGGGAGCAATGAAGTTGGTTAAGCCAGCAGCTGTGCTGCAGTCTTCTACTTTTTCAAGACTATCGTCTCGGTAGCCTTTTTCAATCATATTCCTGCCTCCTCACCACTTCTAGGGAAAGATACTCCCTGTGCACTAAACTGCAAATGTTTTATTAACCTAAAATCTTTTCAGATTTACTTACTTGCTGTGAAGCATACCTATCAAAATGAACACCACAATGAATATAAACAGTGAATTTGAAGATGTGTTGTGATATAGGATAAGAGGATGGGATAAAATAGGATAAAAATCTTGTGCTACTTCTTGGATGCAGAAGGAAAAAGCAGAAAGTAAAGAATAGTATAAGGTGAACATGGAGAGATCAGTCTGTTTCATGACTGTATTAATCATGTGTTATGTATTCATAATTTTCAGGAAGATACCGATTTGGGGACTCAAACACTAAGAACACTTTAAATATCTCTGTAAATTAGAATCAACATCTTGCAAAACAGGTTTTGAATTCACTCACTACTTGCTCATTTGCAAGTTAACAAAAGATGACTTACATCACATTTATTTTTCATTTCTGTGCGCTCTCTTTCTTTTGTTTCCTTGTATTCATTACAAAGCAGTATTACAAAAAAAACCCCAGTTAGCATTTAAGACAGAACTTTGAGCTGTTTCCACTAGATTTGTTTCCTGATTCAGCATTTGTTACATGTACTGTAAAGGTATGACCATCGAATTTCATTGACGTGTTCACATGTGGTCTAGACAACTGTTTGTTGCATCAGGTTGTTATGTGGTTATAATAAAAACAGATATCAACTTTGAAAGCATGCAGCATCTCTGAAATTTTGCTGTTTGGCTCTTCTGGGTGGTTTCTTTGTCTTGTCTTTGTTTTGTGTTTGCATCTAGAAAGAGGGGATTATACTGAGTTGGCAGTGAGAATCCTCAACTGTGCTACTTTGAAATGTTGTGTTTTTGAAGTCCTGAGGATGCTCTGATGAAATGGGAGGGGCAAAAATGGGTGGTTTTAATTCTAGCATGCAAAACCTCTTGAGAACCTTGAATCTGCAGAATTCTACAGAAGGTGCTAATAAAGGAGGACTTAGGTTTATAATCAGCTTATTAAATGTTGTTCCATACTTTCTATGAAATAAGTCTTGGTTTTTATTCAAGAAGCTTTCAGGCTGCAGTAATGACTGTCCTTCTGCTAATGCTCAAATAGAAATTTTACAAAGTGAATTGTTAGCTGATGCTAATTCTTTATTTCTGCATGCAGAGCTGCAGTTGTAGGCTTAGAATGTGAAGGAAAGGTAGGGTTCTGCTTTGCTGCCGCATCATACTTAGTTTCAAAGGTCCACTGTGGTCTGTGCAGCAGTTATTAGATGTTACTTAAATGTTACTTGATGGGTTAGGGACCAAATGAAGTGTGCATTTTGGGGGAGGGACAGAGAGATTTTTCACTCGTGTTGTAGAGCTTTTGCTTGCATAGAAATGATTAACTTAAATTGTTGGGTGATTGGTTTTTATATTAGCGCATTATTAAACTTAAGATATATCATGCTCTATAGAGAATGTAAGGTATCCGTTACAGTAATTTGGGATGCCCTGTTCAAATTGCTGTTGTTTTTGTTGAGGAAGATTAAATTACTAGAATAAGAAAGTGCACTGCAAGATCAGTGGCATCAGATCAGTTATACAAAGGTGTTGATCTAGTCTGTTACGGATGTGCCCTTACAGTGTTTTGTTCTTATTTTTAGGATTCTCCTTTTACAAATGCAGGATTGGGGTCTAACCTAAACCTTCTGGGTGAGATAGAATGTGATGCCAGTATAATGGATGGAAAGTCGTTAAATTTTGGAGCAGTTGGAGCACTGAGTGGTATGTTAACTATGTATTTCATTGCTAACTACTGATCTAAGGGCAAAGAACAATGTTCTTTTTTGTTACTTTTTTGGAGGGAGGTAGGACATTGTATATACTGCCTTATTTAAATAAATTCTGCCCACTTTAGAAAAGGGGGAGGCATTCCTGCCTCCTGAATTACTGTTCAGGTTTGTTTTGTGTAACATGTTTTCTTATTAGTTCACTGATAATCCTTTGATGCAGAACAATTGTGTGATGATACTCTACAGTATTCACAATGGGACTGAGTTTGCTCAGATGAATTTGTAGAATAACTTTAAAATAAAATGCAATTATTAAAAAAAAAAGTTTTACAAGCATTTAAATGCAGCTTTATATTTGATTTTGTTCTCCGTCTCCTTAGAGGACTTACTGGTATATAACTCAATCATAAGTTAGTTGATATTTTGATCTCTTAGTTAAGTTGGTCAAATTAGGATCCTAAGGGACCAAGGTTTCCTTTATAGTGTGCTAGCCTCCAGACCGAAGCCTCTCTCATATATTCTTGAGAATGGGTGCATCTGCTCATCTGTCCAAGCTGTCTGCTTGGGACATAAAATTTCTGTACTGGAGATTTTAATTTTTTTTTAATTATAATTTCTCTTGCATGATCAGTTACATTTGCATTTATTTTGTGTGTTACTGTTACAAGGTTAGATGTATTTGCATGTGGGACTTAATCTGAGAACTGATGTGCTTTTTTTTTTTTTTTTTCTGTTTAGTTCTAGCTTTCAGTACAGAACAAGTACAGGTATACAGTCCCAGATAGGGATTGTTGAGTTGTTGTGATAACTACATCGAACAGCCTTAACTGTTACTATTGAATAGCTTTTCTGACACAATTTCAAGCCTTGTTCTTTATCCTAGAATAGTTCTAAACTGTGGCAATAACTTCCTTATGTAGATACAAACTGAAATAAATAATAAAATTAAATGTTTCAAGGCTTGATTGTTAGAAAATGTATCCTTTCAACCTTGGGGAAGGAGGGAGTGAGAGAAAGCTAAGCCTGAATCCTATAATCCCTGTTCTGGACAGATAGGTTGAATGAAAGCTCTTTCAATTTTGAAAAATTAATGTTCATAAAATATCTTTGGCCTGTTGAATACCATGGATTAATTTGAGATTTGTGGTAGGAGGTCAGGCCTGATGTTTGAATATGATTCTTTCTTTAAAAAAAAACAAAAGTGTGTGTGTGTGTGTGTTGATTTTTATTAGAAGGCTTTATCGCTACTATTAGAACATGGGAAGGAAAAACTGATAAAAGTTGTTAAATTGAAACATAAGTTATCTCTTAATAACTTGGCAAAGCCTTAGAAATTGAAGGAAGCTGACTTGCATTGCTAAAATGAACACTACAATGCTATGTGGAAAAATATTTTAATGTCGTGTTCCCATTTTTTGCTAATTTTTCCTTTCAGGAATCAAGAACCCAGTTTCAGTTGCAAATAGATTGTTGTGTGAAGGGCAGAAGGGAAAACTCTCTGCTGGCAGAATTCCACCTTGGTAATTGCTTTGTTCTGCTTGACTTTACTTTGGTCTTTCGTCTCTCTGCATGCAATGTTTGAAGGTTATATCTTATCCCAAGAAGGCTGGTGCTGTTTCACATACCAGCGATAGTGTGCCTTTAAAAAGAAGATAAGCTTTGTTCTCTGATCTTGAAACATCTTGTGCACTTGATGAAGCTGCGGGTAGGATGAAGTATTGTGAATAGATGGCAGCATCATTTTGTGATAATTTCTGTCTGTGTGATTATTTCCAGTTGCATCATACTGAATTCTTATGTTTGCTACTGTAGCATTTTGAAAAATCCCCGAATACATCAAGATTAAAACGAAATTCTACTGCCTTTGCCTCTGTCTACTTTTGAAAGAGGCAACATAGTTTTTAACAAGTATATGAAAGAGTCCTACTTTCCTGCTTGTCTTTGTGGCTTTATTTTGTATCTATAGTGTGGAAATGTGCAGTGTTTAGTAACTTCCTCTTATTTTTGCCAAAATGGGAAATTATTTTAAAGATAGATTTAATAGCATTTACAGCAACTATCGAAATATGCACTCCTTTATTGAGATGGGTATAGTACTTAGGCAGAAGAGGTGACTATTAAATGCATAACAACTTTAAATAATATTGCATCATTTTGGAAAGAATCTGGGAAATGAGTCAGAAACGATTGTTCTTAAAAGCCTCCTATTTTCATAGTGTCTTAAATTGACAAGTAGAATACTTGAATGATTCATTTGTATTAATTGACTGCTATGCTCAGTTATCATACCTGTTGCAGAAATTTGGTGCCATTTGCTAAGTAATGGACTACAGGATTTGCAGATGTGTTAAACCAGCATTTATGTAGTTTAAAATATGTATGTTTAGATTCACAGATTTTAGTTCCCAAGTTACTCTTACTCTATAAAATTAGCCAAATAATATGTGGCTGGATGGTATAGTATTGTGATTTAAACAGTAAGGAAAAACATGCGAGTTCAGTCTTCTGTCAAGCTTCACAGGAAGGTCATAGGTCAAAAAAGCCACCCTGAAACCAAACCATCAACAGGCAGATTTTGCATTAAAATTATTTTCTTTAATGAAAAACGAGTAATGATAGTTGGTGAGATAACTTATATTTTTCAGAGGAGCAGTTTACTAAGGAATAGGAATGTGAAGTTCAATTCCTGTTAGTAGTTGATTTCTTGAGATGTCAGGAGAAAGTGGGGCTTGGGAGTTACATTAAAGAGAGTGTCAAATGAGATGAGGTTTTTGGTGTTCCAGAACTAGTACTGAAGTCAGCTACAGGACCGAGCACTTGTGATTTAGTTTTCTTTGTATCATCACAGTTTCTCCTTGAATTGTTGTAAGGAAGAGCGTTTGGGCATTTTAGCATGTTTGCTGTAACTTCATGACCTAGTTAATGCTGCTATTATTTTAAAAATAACTGAATGGAAAAGAGACTATGTTCTCTTGCCCTCAAAGGACAAGACTAAATCTTTCAAATACTCTGCAAAGTCTTGGCTAATGGATGCTTTTAAAGACAGGGGAGCTCAAACTGTCAAAGCCAGAGGTGAACCATCTTCGGAGCCAAACATACAGTTTATTTTGCAGATGTTGTGGACCTGAGTTACCTAATACATATTTTAATTTCCTTTTTTCCTATTCTGGATTTTTAATGTACATTTAATTAGGGCAAATTAGTTACCCTGGGAAGTCTATACTAGCGGGATATATAATGGGTTGTGCTTTAGATTTGCTTTGGTTGATGCTTCTGTACATACAGGGTATCCCAAGTTCAGAATGATAGAATTCATGTTCAGTGTAGGTGGTGACTATTGACAATTTCATACCTTGCCTTTCTGGCAGGGTTTGGCATGATACATTATTGTTTTGGGACTGAAATATATTCCTGCACAAGCTGGGAACATGTATAGTCAAATGACAAGAGAGCAGCTGTATTTTGGTATTCCTACCAAGTGTTAGGATTTTAGTATCTGATTTTTATTTGTGAAGATACACAACTTCCATCTTGTTTCTTATGGGCAAATAATGTATGGGGAGAATCTTAAGCTTAGACAAAGAACCTGTCTTGTTAAAGAAACCTAGTGATAGAGGCTGTTTCTATAGCATGTTCTAAGCTAGATTTATGTTTTCTGGCCAAAGTGTTTAGCGCGTGACTACGTAAGAAAAATACAGGAGCTGAGAGATTAGTAGAAGTGGCATTATGGAGATTCTTGTCTGTAGAAGAACACATGGAAGCAGTTAGTTTGGCCTGTTTACCCCTGTTCAGCACCCATTTTTATGGTGCCAATTCAAAACCAATTTAAAGTGCTACATTTCTAATTTTGAGTAGAAGAAATTCTAATGAGTGTGAATTAATTTACTCTGAGATGGTAAGTTTGTTGGGAAGAAGTGATTGTCCTAACAGATGGACTCAATTTGCTCTAAATTGCTCTATAGAGTGTGTCATTCTGGATCAGTATCTTGCTGTCTTGTTTAAAACGTAGAATCCCGCTATCCAAATTAAAACTTAGAAAACTTAAAGTAGAGAATCCCTGAATGTATGAGTTCATTTGTTGAAACTTCTAAGGTCCTTACATCTTTCTGTCATGTTTTATTCAGCTCGATGTCAGGATGTTCTCTGCCTGTGTGTGCAGGAACAGAAAATACTGAACTTGTAAATTTTACGTATTATTATATAAGATATTCCTATTCATTGTGTAACTTTACAAAAGAAAGCACTGTTATAATTGCACTATTGCATATTGGATGGATCTCTGGAAGTGGTCTTTTGTCACAGAATCATGGGTTAGATGTTTTGTAGTAATATGTTTGAAGGTTTTCTATTCCTTGTGCCAAAACTTTGACCTTCCTAAGGGAAAGGGGTTATTTACATCTTTTTATTGTTAAGTGTAGATAAGAAAGAACTGCAGGATGGTACCAATATACCTAAATGTCTCCTTTCTTAGAACTCCTTAGTACTACTGATATCTTAAGTTCATGTCTGTATCCATTTTTTTCATCAATAGTAACCCACGTGGGAAAGAAACCCTTCTTAGGTTTTTGGGTTTTTTGTTCATTTACCTCTCCCCCTCTTCGGGTATACAGGGATTTGTAATTGCTTCACAGTTTTACAGTGCTGTAGGTAGGATATGTATATTGTACAACTTGCAGGGCAGTGCATAGTCAAGGAAGTGCCTAGAGTGAAGGCTTGCACCACCTTTTGTCGCTGTTCTGTATTTCTTCAGAATGATTTCTACTTTGTAACTGATTTCAGAGCCATGGCTGCATTTTTATAATAAATGTTACAAAGTGAGTTTGTTACATTCAGGTTCGCCTTGCCCATCTTTAATGGATCTAACCTTCTCCTGCCACTTCTGTTTAGCTTGGTGATGCCTGTCTCCCTACAGCTCATATTAAATGGTCCTGTTTGGAGCAAACAGCACCAGGATAGCCATGTTCTTGGAGAGAATTGCCTAAAAAGACCATTTTTAGAGACCTTTACTTGCTTTTTCTGTTAATATGGTCTAGTTTGCCTGGAACTGGAAAGCATGTCCAAGCATTGGCTCCTTGTTGGGAGGATGTTTTCATCTTCTGCATGTTCTGAGCCTGTAACAACTAGAGAGTACTCTTCCTTTGATATATTTGCAAGAAAGGTCTTTTTATCTTGTTTGTGCAGAACCAGCCTTCAGAGCAGCAGAGCACAAACTCATTCATCCTTTGGTTTCAGTTTTGTTCATGTCCCCTGCACACCGGAAAATTGTATTTTGAATTAGCCCAAAGGCTTTTGAAACTTGGTGAGGTTTTGGCTGCTTTCTGTATCCCACTGGCTTTATTCCCTATTTTCCCAGTCCCCCAATAAATCAAGCTTGCTGCTAGCTGTTTAGAGGTAGTTTTGGTTTTATGTCAGCTTGAAAGTATTGCCCTGCTTATTCTTGCCTGCTACAGCTTTTTCTACATGCTATGTGGATGATTCTCACGGCAACTAAAGCAGTTCCCTAGTGCCAGACTGCTGGTTCCCACCCTCTCGCCACCCTGTCATCTGTGGCTGGTACGATGCTGTGTGTGGCTCTGCTGAATCGGATCGCAGAACTTGCTTTTTGGGATGGTGGAAATTTAGTCTTGTTTTAGATTACAGGTATTTGGCTACCTGCAGAGCTGAGTTCGTACTGCATGTCCTGTAGGACTCTCTTACCGACTAATTCTATATCAATTTATAGGAGATGCAGTATAGGTCGTATAGACAACAAAGCACTGAGATTGTGATTTAAAAAAAAAAATTTATAAACTGTTTATTTTAACTTTTCTATGATTATGCTGTCCTGCAAGACATCCCAACTGAAAAGTTTAAAAAAGGTGGAAGATCTCTGTGGTGTTATGAGGTCTCAATTAGATGTCTGCTTCAACTGATCTAACTATTCTTTGGGACCAGAACTGGAAAATGCTTTGTTTGTGCCCATCTTATAGGAAGGAAAGGAATGTAGGAATTAAGGACTCGAGTGTAACCAAAGTAAAACTCACATTGCTTAAGTTTTGAGACATTCTTGGGTTATTTTTTTTTGCACTCTTCATAAATACTAATGACTCTTCCTGTGTTTTTAAGTATTAAAAAGGCAATTGTGAGTTTGACTGTAAAATGCAGTGTTACTGACTGATCAAGTTACCATATATAAACCTCCTCATATTTGAGCTTGACACTTTGGCCACCTACCCTTCCTCTTTGTGTAAATTGCGTTAGTGAACAGGAAGTGCTTGCTTCCTGAGAATGTACTGTTGATAGAAAACATTTCTTTTAAAGACGAAGGCCTTCTTTTTTTTCAGTCAGTGGAGAAAATTAATTAGGATTGGGTATGGTTTACATTTCTCTTATGTTAATGAAAGTGACAGGTTGTTTCTTGAGCACTAGCTTACCTGATAGGTTCTGCTTGAATTTTCCCAAAGTACCCAGTAACTTAAAGTATCTTGCAACATGAACAATATTTATCTGGAGCTGCACTAATGATGGTAAGAAATATGTATTTAACAATCTAAATCTCATCTAGATAAACTCTGGGTTGTTTGTTTTTTTTTTTCTTATTTGAGACGTGTAAGGAAAAACTGGACACATCTCTTCTATCGGTGAAGTCATGGAGAAGATAGGAAGTACCACTTCAAATTACTACGTACTGGAAGCTGCAGGTGTCAGATATAGCACTGTCAAGAAAACTCCAAAAGCATTAATGCCAACAAATTTGCTGTATCAATAATGTTCTCAGAATTTGTAGTACTAGATGGCCCCAGGGACTTCTTTGTAGCTGAAATAACTTCTGTAGCCTCATATTCATAAATCTGGTATTTCTGTAACACTTTTTGAAATTACTTTAAATCCTTAGTCTTTACTTCTTGTGTCTATTTGGCAGCTGTGTTATTCTTATTTCAAAAGCAGGATATGAAGTTAAGATTGGAAGTAGTTGGCATTTACTGTGTTGCTGTTGTTGGTACTGTTGCGCAGCAGCTTTCTGAAAATTTATGTTTTTCAACTGCTACAGTCCACTTTTCAGGGAATAAGGTTAAATTCTTTAAGGCGAGACAGTATAAATAATTGAGGCTTGCTTTTTTCTCTCCTTCAAAGTTACATGTGTATCTGTATTTTTTGCTATCATTCATTGTCACAGCACTGTGTGCTGTCTCACTACTGTAAAGAGCTCAGTAATGACTAGAAAATGACTCGAGAGATTTTTGGAGTTTTTTTGCAAGTATATTAAAAATTCAGTAGCATCTGCAAATGCATGATAAACCTCCATGAGCTAGACTTTCATCCTTCTAAATAAGACTTATTTTTAGCTTGTGTTATATTTCTTGAATTACTTCTTGATACTCCTGTGGCATTGGCTGACTTTACTGGAAATACCTTACCATTCTCACCTCATTCATCCCACACTGTAGGTCTTCAGGATCTTACTAAGTTGTTATAGAGAGCAAGACTGTATAGACGACTTTGTCCTGGTTTAGCTACAATTAAAAGCGGGTGCTATTTGGTAATTAATTTCCAATTTAATAGCACTTGTTTTTATCCAATACTAAACTTAATGTCAGAGCTGCATAGTCTTTTAATGAAACTACGTAAGGTGGCCAAGCGTAATTATAGCTGACATTTCTGTGAAATGTAGACAGCTTACAATTTTAAAATGACCAAACCAAATAGAAAAAAATAATTGCAAGAAAAGGGGGATTTGTTATATGGTTTTGTTTAAACTCCCTCTTCTGTGTCTCCTAGCTTTTTAGTTGGTGAAGGAGCTTACAGATGGGCAGTTGATCACGGGATACCAGCATGTCCTCCAGGTATCATGGCTACAAGTGAGTAAACTGGTGGTGTCAGTAGGAAGAACAGGACAGAGTAATTTTAATTGGCGCCTCATATTTTGAGGTTTACATCACTGTTCTTAACATTCAACTAGCTTATGGTATTATGGTATATAAAGATGGTTTAAGTTTACTGATTTTCTATTAAGTATCTAAATAGAAAAAAATACAAACTTCAACTGCATTTTAGCAACATCTAATTCAAGTGAACCTGTGATTCTAGGATTAAATCCAATGAAGGACTTTCTTTACTGAAAGGTAGGCGCTTTAAAGCTTGGTCTTGTGAGGCTTCAGTTGTGATCTGTCTTGGATCCTAAAAGCACCAACTAGCCATGTATCTAAATTCAGCAGGTGCGGTTTGATTCTCAGGTTCTATAGTTACACCCATCTCTGAGCCTTTGTCCAGAACTGCTCTGGTCTAAACAGTCAAATTAATTTGCCTTTTTTTTAACCTGGGTAGGCTTTGCTTCATCTAAGATGGTAGAATAACCTGATCCAGAAAATAGACTTGGTTTATACTGTATACTTGCTGTAGTCAGATCCCTTACAAAACTTCTTTATGCTTAAAATAAAATAAGTGGTTATATTGATATACTAGGCTAAATATTAGTGCATGTACCTGTGGAAAGGAGGATGTGGCTCCCTTCTCTTCTTCAGTCCTGTCCCTTTTGGAAAGTGCTGTTACTACCAGTCTGTAGTTTGCTGTAGGTGAGAGTATGCCCTATGCTTCCTGTTGAAGTTGTGCAGGAAAGAAATCAGAGTTCGTTACCCAAAGAAAAAGGAGATTACAGAATGTTTCTTTATGTATTGCTGCATAAAATATGATTAGTCCTTAAGCCAGAGGCTGAAACCCAGGGCTACCATTAAGGCTTCTATTGGGTCTAGTTCTAAATGTAGATAAATACCAAGAAATTGCAGTTCAAAGTGGCTAATAACTAATGCTAAAATTATGTAACCCCTCAAACAGTGGCACTGTTCTACTTGATCATGCCAATTTTCATACATACTCATGATACATTTCATTTTGATCAGAAAGTTTTGATTTCTAGTTCCACATGACTGAAACTTTTGCCCTATCTGTATGCTGTCCAAAACAGCATTTGCGGAACAACTTTTGGGCTCGGTTAAGCAGAACAGCTTCATTTCTGTGACTAGAAAGATGAAAACGCTTTGGGTCTTTTTTTGTGTGGTGTTTGGGTTTTTTTTTGTTGTTGAGTGTTTGTTGATTTTTTTGTTTTGTTTTGTTTTGTTTTTTCCTGATTTGACTAGAAAGTAGTTGCTAGTTATGTGTAGGAGATACTCCAGGAGATAGGTTTCTTGACTAATTCTGTTTGCATGCAGAGTTTCCATTGCTTCTAGTACCAGTGTATTTATGTTGTAACAGAGATGATTGGATTGTAACATTAATTGTCAGACTATACCTTACTAGCTAAAATGTACCTTGTTCAGAGCAAATCTACATGTTATGGCTTAAAAATAAGGATGACCACTGGTAATTTGGCTTACTTAACCCAGACTATGAATTTATGCTGGAGAAACATGAGAAGAATAATCCCAGCCAATATATTTTTCACAAACCTGCTCCGAAACACTAGTGATTCCTTTTTGTCTCAGTACATTCAGCATACTTCTATTTACCAAAACAAATTGCGTTAAACGAATTAAAACAGCCAGGTCTGGGAAAGGAATCCTATTGCAAAGTCAGTGCAGAAATGCCATTTGCTGTTGCAGTGTCAATGAAAAAAATATTGGTGTTGAAGTTGCTAACCCCCTTCCGCTCCCCACACTCTCTGCTTTCACCCAGGTTTATACATACTGAAACACACGCATACATGATGATGTGCTTGAGCCATCCTACAGGATGGACCTGTCCTAGGAATGAGTGGATGCTGTGAAGCAGACTGTTAAGACTTGAGTCTTAACTCTGTTTTAGACTATGTGAGTGTTTTGCTGAGTGATTTCAGATTAGAGTAGTTGAAGGATATGCTGAAGAAATTGGTAGCAGAGACTGAGATCCAGTCATGTATTCTTTGTAATACTGAGAAAAATACTTAAAATTGATTTCTTCACAGATATTCTGTAATTCTGTATGCTATTTAAGTGCCTAAAATGGATACGTAGGAAACCAAGACTACTTTATGTTAAGACTGCATTATTAGCCATTCTGAGAGGCATCTGGGAAAAGATTGCTTGAGCAACTTTAAAGTTGTCATTTTTCCTAACATTTGAGTACGCTTAAATTTGCAGTATAATTGTTAATGTTAGTATATCTGATTTTATTTTTCTTTAAAAAAAACTGGCAACACAACAGCAAGAAAGAGCAAACAATAACCTGAACGATCAGTTCCAGAAATTGTTATGCTGATTTCCATACCAGTCCTTCACAAAGCTAGTCTTGTAAGGTGTAGGCTTCTAGTCAGCAAGGCTGGAAAGTGACCATTAACACAGTGTGTGACAACATGAGATTGCTATAGCTAAAGCAAGTTGGAAACTGTCTCACAGGTAACATGTAAGAAAGCCAAAATAGTTTTTTCCAGTGTTACCAAGGGAGGGAAAGTTAGATGTGCTTAGGAAACAATTAAGGAGAATGATGTGTCTAAGCAACCACAAAAGATCTCATCTGAAGCAAGTTATTACGTTAAAGAATGTAAGAAATTTAAAAAAAAAAAACCCCAGGAGACTGATTATGCTTGCTACAGTTGCTATGGTAGAGTTTGCATGGAGAATTGGGGGTAAACTAACCTGAAATTACGAGACTCTTGAATAGCTCTGTAAAATGAGGAACTGAAGTAGTTGCCAAACATCAGGAAAATATGTTTAGTAACTAAATTACAGAAAACCAAACCCAACCCCCCCAAAAAAACCCTAATCCAAATCTTAGACATGTACTTGCTGTGAGTATTAACAGGGAGAACTAGGTGCATATGTTTTGACTTCTTGGTGTTGCACATGGAAAATACATTCTTGAAGTTGTGTTATTCTCTCTCCCTTTTCCCAGACCTGAGATGGCAAGAGTAATTTTATACACGCCATGAGGCTGTGGGGTTGTGTGGTTGGTTTTGCACCTATGGAACTCCCCATGTGATCAGTAACAAAGTTGCACAATCAGCTTTGTGGTCACACTCCCGAATTCTCTCAGAACTATCACAGTATCTAAGCACCAAACTGAAATCATGTTTTAAACCATGTTACTTGTTGAACTACATCAAGGTTACATCAAGGCTCACCTGCTTTGTCTTCAGTTTGCCCAGTGTGCAAGGAAATGGATTTTTACCATTTGTAGAAATCTGGTGGCTTTCCAGTATATAGTGAGTGGGTGTTAAAAAAAACAAACTGAAATATGATCTGCCTGTATTGCCTACAGTCTGCAAGAAAGTCTATAATTTATTAATTCCTGCCCATACTAGAGCTTTAATTCCTGCCAATACTAGAGCCCATAGTAGCTTGTGCTAGAGTTTCCTTACCCTGTGCTAGAGAGACTGCTTTAGAAAGCGTTATCAAAGTGTTAAAAGTGTAATTACAGTTTAGAAATGCTAATTGACTGTATCATGCAAGTCTTATAAAATGTTAAAAGTATACTTTAAATAGGCCGCATAAATCTGAGGTACATCTTCCATTGTCAATTTCTGTGCCTACACTAATAATAAACAAAACACTTTTATCCAATTTTTTTTTTTTAGTTCAGCCTATAGTAGATGCAAAATAGTTGATTTGACAAAGATAACACAATGTAAGACTGCATCTTGCAATTGCTTACGATGTTCAGTCTTTAAAGGGAAAGAAAAGGCAGGTAACTACCCGGCAAGCAAGCTTGTACCTCTAACAATGTGGAGGTGACCATAAGCTCTTCAGCAAGTTGTATTATGTAAGAACAAAAGTAGCTGCAGTGGATCCACATAGCTTGGTAACTGGAATCCAAGAGTAGCCACAAATAATGCTTATGGAAGAATATAAGAACAGATCCAATATATACTTCCCTTTCCCTATTCCTTTTGCTATTCCTGATGTGTGACTGCTTCCTGCATACGTGAGGGTAATCAGTAGCACTTTCTGCCATGAAATTGTTGTTTCTTCTTGAGCCTATATTAATTTCTGTAAAAACCTTTACAACTACGGGTTGTTTGAGGAACTACCTCCTTTCCATTATTTGAGAATTGCTGAATAAAATCTTCTGTTTTATTGTCAGGTGACTACTCAGAATCCTTCTTCAGTCAAGTCCTCTTATTACCTTTAATAGCTTAGTGTCATCAGTAAAGTGATATTTTGTTGAACAGAGTAAGTGCTACTATAGGATGGTTTGGCATACTGGTTGTAACAAACCATTTATTTACTCATTATTTGTTTTGCATTTTGTAACCAATTTTGTGTATGCAAGTATATTTCCTTTTATCTTATGGCTGCTTAGATTCTTTGATGAGGGAGAGCCTTTTCTAGAAAAGTGTCATGCAGGGTTATCATACTTCTAGTGGTATCATCTATCTCCCTGTCCACCAGTATTGCTTGCTTAGCCTGCCTTTCCTCCAACCCTCCAAAACCTTACCCAGCTCCTAGTTCTCTCTTCCACTTCACTATTATTTCATGAAGAAAAAGATTAATCCTATTGCTGGAACTGTGCTATGAGGCTCAGTCAGTGGTTCAGGGCAGTGGCTTAGATAGTGTTTTGTTCCTTTGTTTTGTTCCTTTGTTTTTAGGGTGAAAATGAAAGGGATCTGGGGAAACTCAAGGGTTTCGGGGATTTGATTAGGAAGCTTGGGCAATCTGAATACATATCTGGTTTTAGGAATGTAAGATGTCTCTCTCAGACAGAAGATACTTGTTTTTAACGGTGAACGTTGCTGCCTTTTTTCCATAATATGCAGAGTAAATGTGCATGTTTTTCACTGATGATAAAAAAAAAAGGGGGTGGGGTGGGGAAGCCAAATGTTGTAAATCCTCCCTGGAATTGGACATAATATTGTAGGTTCACTTGCAGTTCTGAAATCTGAACAGCTGAGTGCAACCAATAGAATGGCAGTAAGTTAGCCAGGAAAAAAGTTGGGCTGGTGTACCCAGAACATGCTTTGAACAAAAATCTTCTGGGGAGCAGGAAAGGCTGCCTGATTGGAAAAAAGAGATTTCTTCTAGGAAGTAGTAAGAAATGGTATGTCCAGCAACAGTTTACCCTGCATTATTGTTACAAAGAACAGATCTATGTAGTAGCACTCTGAGAAAGATAGGTTTTTCTTTTTTTAATATGCTTTTGATGCTATGTTATTTTTCCCCCCATTTGTGTTGCTGTCTCTGTTGAAGTATAATATGGGAAGTAGCAATAGTAGTCTTAGGTCCCAGCAGAAGCATAAATGGTGTTAATTAGTCATTTAAAATAGCTTTGTTAAAATGAAATTTATTTTCGTCTGGTTTCATTTGTGCCATTTATTTTAGCAACTGCTCAACAGAATTCTTCACTGGATCATTTTAATTCTTGTGGGTTAACTAATTTGCTAGTATATTCCTTTTTATTTCACTTCTCTCTAATAGTTTCATTCTCTTTTAATATGGAATAGAAAGATAAAATGCAGTAAGTTCTCCTTCCTGGTACTTTCAGTTGACTGTAAGAAATGTCTGCCAGGGGGTGCTATATGATTGGGCAGAGCTCAATCTGCACTTCAAAGATTTAAGAATATTCTTAGACTTCTCTTAGCATTTTCAATTTACAGTTTCCTTTTAAAGAAGGATTGCTGAATACTTACAGGTTGCATAATGTTTTGTTGCATGATGATTTGTTACGCCTGCAATAGAAACATTGGTGTTTGTGATCCCAGCTTGCTGTTCCACCACTGTAAATAGGTTTGAGTATTGTCCTGAACTTAATTTCTGATTTAGTGGTGCTATAAATTGTATTTGTTACTTCTATTCGAAAACTTAATTGTTCACATAAATATTTACTGAATTTTCAACCAAGCCTGAAAATACGTAAGGCAATAGATGTGGCTTATAAAAGCATGGGTATATTAAGGAAACATGGACATTTTACTGAGAATGTTTTGCATTAACTTTGGGCAAGAAAAGTTAATGTGTTATAATAAAACAGCCTGTCAGCTACAGACCTATTTAAAGTACACAGAGCTAGAATTAAAAAGTAGATCTGAATCAATTTTACCTTTATTTAAATAAAAAATAAAAAATTGCCTCAGTCTTGCATTTTGTTCTGAATGTACAATTCAGTACTATAAGGACTCTGTGAATAGGACAATTCTAATTTTCTCTTTATTTTTCTCTTACCTCTGTTCTCTGATCATTTCTAATGAGCTGTGAAAGGTGACTAAGAAGAAGTTCTGAAGAGCTACGCAGAATGGGGAATACAATTGTCTTTTATTTACTTAGCCACCATATCATTATATAATAGAACTGTCAAGGTTTTTGGTTTAATTTTTACTTGTGCATAATGTAATGGTAAAACGAGTTACGGGAATGATCAGGCTGTCAGAGTGCCAACAAGATTAGTACAAGAGACGAGTAAGTGATGTGGAAGTTTTATGGCAAACAAGTGGTACACAGATGACATCTCTGAACTGACTCAGAGACCAATGATCTCTGTCTTTTTCTTCCTGTCCTGCTTGCTGAAAATTGCTTTCTTATCTCTTTCTGTTAAGTGGTGATAACAATACAAAAAGTCTGCATAAAAGCTGTTTTTATTACAGTAGGAGATGGATCTTGTGGCTAATGGATTATGTAATGAAGGTCTTGTGGTCCTTTCTCATCAGGGTACCCAGTTAGCACTGGAACCTTTTGAAAATGGGAAGATCTGTAACAGTCTTAACTTTGAGCAAGATGTACCTGTGAGATTTTTGTCTTGCCTTTATAGATAATACATCATATCAAGCACACACTCTGACGCCATGTCCGCTAATACCAACCTCTCATGCAGGCGAGTGGAGTTGAGCAGCAGCTACTTCCACCTGTTCTGTGCTCAGCCACTGAGCCTTCTCCATGGCAAACCCCTACACTTTTCTCAGCTTCTGCAACTCTGCCGTGACCAATTACTCCACCCAGTGCTTCTACCATCTAGCACAGTTAAACACAAAAATTGCATTTAAATACAGAATACATGGGTAGCTCCTGTTGGTGTCTTGCGAGGTTGAAGGGAGAATGTGGAGGACTGAGAAGATGTTTTCAGGTCCTTGAAGATTAATTATTCTTAAAAGAGGCACCCCGTGCTGCATTGGAGGGACATGTGAGAAATACTGTAATTGTGAGAGTGAAGCCCTGAGCTTTTAATATTCTAGTTCTGATACGCTTTTGTTGTCAGTCATTACATGTCTCTAATCTGGATGAGGCCTGAGCATGGTGTTAAAACACTAACAGGCAATGATTTTGTAAAGCTGTGGGTTTTTTTGTTCTCCTTTTCTTCCTCTCCCAGCAGCTCTGAAGTAGTTTTATTTATGACAGTATATACATCCATAAATGAGGAAGCAAAACAGAATGGCTGGTTGTACTCTGTAGCTTCTGAGATGCAGTTCTTTTAAGAATGAGTTTGACCATACATGCTCTTACTGTGTAGGTTAGTAATTGTCAGGGACTTTGAATGCACATACTGGATTTTCATCTTAAATTCTTGAGGAAAATCAAAGGATGTTATACTAAATACCTTTCCATAGGTTCCAATAACAGTACCTCTGAGCTGTGATCCAAGAATTTTCAAACTAAAATTCCATCTACTCCCTTACCTTTCTTTTTCTAGCTTCCTCCGCTCCCCTGTCAGTAAGCTCTACCTCTTGCTTCCCTTTCTCCTTGGCTCAGGCAACAGCAGGCTGATGTAGCTATATTGCATTTGTTTTAGGAAAACATGCCTGTCTTCAGCACTGTGTTGTGTCCTTTTCCTCTTCTCAAGCTTGGGATATGCTGTCTTGTTGGAGAAGGTGAGAGTGGTTTTTTGTACTGTCATTTAGGACAAATGAAATTTCTTAGCATCCTTGCACCACAAAGGTGAGTTTTTGTTTTAGATTTAATGTGAGTTATGGAATTAAACTGTGCATAGGTATTTTCCTCTGTGTATAGCATTTAGTTTCAAAACAAGTTTCAGTAGGTTATTTTTTCATGTTATGTATGCATCGTTAACCAAACGCATTTGAATCCTGGATATTTTTTTTTTAGTTCATATTTTTTTCATAGTTTTATTGAACTTAATACCCTAGAATATATTCTTTGTCAAGGACCAGACTTACAGGATGTTTTCAGAAAACTTTAATTTCATCTTTCCTTTTTTTAGTGTGAAGCTTACTTGTGTCTTCAAGTTTCTTTTGTCACTAGTAGAGCAAGACAAAGCAACCAGAGTACTAGCCAATTTAATGGCATTTATAGTGGTTTTATTTAGGTAGAACATTACAAAGCCAGGAGTAAACTGAGGGCAGGCAGCCTTTCCCTTACTATTAGTCTTTATTCCCTTATTCTGGGAAAAAAAATCAAATTTAAGGTGTTTTATTTTTAACATCATTTGAAGTTGGGCGTAAGTATATCTCAGAGGAAAACAGAAATTTCTGGGTTTTGTTTTACATGCTGGTCCTTTATTTCACAATTCTTCGGTCACTTTGGAGGTATTAGCTGTTTTATCGTTCTAGGAGGAATTGATAATAACTGATGATAATTATTGTCCTTAAATAATGAAAGGCAGTCCTTGCTAAAACAAAATCTTCAACTTTCATATGAAAATTAATCTTAATGAGTCTTTGAAGTTGAATGTAGCCAGAGCACAAGAATTTCCACTCTAGGGGAAGTCTCAATAGACATTCACAGTATGGAAAGGGGTGACATTGCATGCTAAACTGAATAAAACTTCAGAGTGATTGAATTAATATGTTAATTCATTTAAGTATCTATGGGAAGGGAGGCGTGATAGTGAAAAAAACTACCCTCTTCCACCCCAGAAAAAGAACCCGAAACACAACCACACATGCCCCAGACCCTCAACTGTTTCTGATTAAAATTTGTGTCATCTGGAAGTTCAGAACCATGACTGGTACCTCTCTAATTAATCTCTCTCTAGTATAACAGTGTGATGTTTCCAGTGTAACAAATACTACAGTGTCTGTCGTGATAGAAGCTGATGATTAGATTTTGTAGATATTGTGATGGAGGAAGCTGGGAAGGTTTGTACTTTACTAGGCAAACATGCTAGCTTCCTTAACCTAGGCTGTGCTGCATTTGTGCATTTAAGTGGTATATTAGTTACGGTGGTGTGTGATGCACAGGGATAGGATCATAGAGGACTGACATAAATTAAAATATGTGAAGTTTTGACTAATTTGAAAAAAAAATAATTTTTTTTTTTAACATGGGTTTGGTCACATGTTGGAGCAGAGGCCCAGAGGAGTTGTGAACTGTCCATCCTTGAAGAGATTAAAAACTTGAGAAGTTTCTATACAGCCCTTTTGAATTGAACTTGGTTCTCCTAGGAGATTGGATTGCATGACCTAAAATCCCCTCCAGCCTACATCATTGTGTGTTACTAGAAAACTTCCTTCATCTGCCTGACTTGGTCTAAGATATGCAAAGAATGCATGCCACACTATCTCCTGGGGCTCTGGATATGTGGTCATCTAGTAAGACAGTCCTTGATGCACTGCACCACTTCTCCCACATATGAGACGAGCAAAGAAAGAAAAGCAATAGAGAGAGAATGTAGGACAAGTCTTTACTCCAGCATGCAGTTGAGGTACCCAGGAACTGAGAATATTTCTGATACCTGGGGACTAAGCACAGTTTTATGTTAGCCAAAATTACTGCTTTGCAGGACAGATTCATCCATTCTGTAAACGTGGACAAGGTGGTACATTGCGAGCCTAATTTCATACATAGCGTTGCTTATTGCCTAGTAAAATGTGTACTTGTTTGTTAATGACTTGTTTTCTGCCCTATAATTCCTAGCTTACTGATACCACTTTGAATTAACAATGCAGATAAGAAGTTAGTGTTAACAATTAGATCCTTCAAAGCAAATCTTCAGGTTTTTTTATTGTTTTGAAAAGATGAACAATCTTAAAGCACAAGGTAAACTTTGAAAATTAAGTGCTTAGCTAGAGACTTGAGGATTTGAGTGAAAGAAATCTCTCTTAAGCTTGAAAAATTTCACATGTGGAAAAAATGGCAGGATAAGTAGCAAGCAAGGTGTAGTTGGAGTGAGGATGCTGAGAGGCTGTATAGCAGCACTCCGTGTAGCTGGCAGGGCAGCTTGGAACGAGCCCATGTGTTCTCTAGTTTGTGTGATGTGACCTTTGTGCACATATTTGAACTAGTGAACATACAAATACTGCAGAAGGTTTTGAGGACACTGCTAGCATTAGATTCTGCAGTACAAGGAAAACTTCTCATATTTAGGTGTTCATGTATGGGCTCCTGCACCCTTGTATTTGTCTTGCTTCTCTAGGTGCGCCTTTTTTCTGAATTGGCAGGAAGCAATGGCAGCAGTAGGTACCAGGCTTAGGGAGGTTTATTCCCATGTGATACCTACTTTTGATGTATCAAAAAAGTAAGAAGGGCTGGGCACCCTTCTTTCTTACTGTGTTGTGGCTCTGCCCATAGTTATTTTCTGTATTTGTTGAAGTCACGTCAACTTTCTCCTGTTTAAAAATTCTCTTCAAAACAGTGTACTGGATTGATTTATTTTGGGGCACTTCTGTTTAACAAATTCTTGATCTATGTAAGTGGGTTTTGTTCCTCCCCACTCCCAATTAATACTAGACTAAAATGATTCTTTGCCTGCTCCCCCTTACCAAGTGTTTGTTTTTTACATCTTGGACCTCATTTTAAACATAGAAATGTATTGTCCAAGTAGTGACGTTAATCAGCTCTGTATGGTAAAAAGAGTTCCTTTCTGGTGATGGCAGATTAATATGTGTTTACAGTTTTAAGAAACTGGTATTCATTGGGGTTTTGGAGAGAAATGCCAGCTTTTTCATTACTTTTAGATTTTATACTTGAATAACTGTGGTAGTTTAAGGTCCAGTTTTATGTACTTAAAAACAGGTTTAAAGGAGAGTTCACTGGGTGATTTTGGCACCTGCATGGTGCCAAAGAAATAAAGAATGCTCTTTTTCAAAGAAATAAAATGCTCACTGTCTGTGTACTTTGTGAGAACTGTAAATGAAAGCTTTGTGTTCTGTTGGCTGTGCAATATTGATTTTATTCATAGACTGTTCTTGCAGCTGTTCCAGTCTTCTGAATAATGGTGATGTAGCTATATTCAGAATTCCATTTAAAATTACTTTGAGGCTTATAGGTTGAATAGGGAACCTGTGCTTTTCAGTTTCCATTGAATTTGTAACTTACCTATGTATACCTCTGCTTTCCTAATAGCTTGATTTTGCTTGACTAAACAAGTGACAAAAGACATTTTTCTCCCCTCCTCTTTTCTCTACATTTCAAACAGGATGTTAAAACAATCTGTGGATAATATCAAGTGAAAACTAATTTAGACTAAATATGTCAATATCTGCAATTTTTTCATGAAATGAAACTTCTAAAATGGGAACATGTCATTTTGGTCTCTAAAGCATTACAATTTTTATTTTTTTTTACTCCGCTTTAGAGAACACTTCCTTTCTGAATGTGGGACTTAGATGTGGAAAATATATGTTTGTCTTTTCAAGACCTAGGTGGTCTTTAGACTGTGTTGGATTATGGAACATAAAAATATTGCTAGACTATTGTGTGGCTTTAAATAAATGGGTGAACATAGAGATATGCAATTAAGGTAATAAAATAGTAGCCTAATTTTATGGATATCAGAATGAGCTCACATGGTATCTATTTACTTGTCAGCAGTCAAAAACAATAATTTTAACACAAGCCACTTATTCCGTTCTCTTCTGTGTAGGGCTGCTTCTTTGCCAGATAGATATTTAGACCAACATAGCTTCCATATGTGTTCAGCAACTTGTTTCTACTAGATATTTTACTCATCACTGTTGCTGAACAATAGTAGAATTTTTTAACTTAGGAAGAGACGTAAGCACCTTGTACAGAAACTTAAATACTTAGTTGTTGGCTTTTTTATTGATGCTTTTTGCATCAGTAAAAATGTGGGGGATGAGTCCTCCAAAATGTCAACTTATCAGTATTTGTTTAATTAAGTAAATTTTACTAAGTTAAATGCTTTTGAACTATTTTTATAGGGTTTAGTTTAGCAGCTTTTAAGAGGAACAAGAGGAAACTGGAGTTGGCCGAAAAGGTGGAAACAGATCTCATTCAACTAAAGAAAAGAAGACAATCAAATGAAAAGGTTAGTTCCTGTTTAATGTTTTGTTGTGTCATCCTGAACTTACAGCTGATTGCTGATAAGTTTCATGCTGTGTACAATGAGACTAATGTAGCATCAGAAGCCACTTCTCCTTGACCATCCTAATGTTTAGGTGATACAGTGGTAACTTGGTACAGTTAAAACCTTCTGCCTTGCCATTTAAAAACCAAACTGTCACTTTGTATCTTGCTTGTGCTATGAAAAATACTTTGCTCATTTTGAACTGGAAATATGACAAATGTAAACACAATCAGATAATTATTTACTGAAACATTTTCTTTAGCTTGGGATCTCTGTCACTGTTTCCCACTTTTTAATGTTTCCTGAGCGCACTGCATTATGGAGCTGGAATTGGTGAAATTTGAAATATCAGGTAGGTAAACATGTGCATCTGTGCATGCATCTAGCATTGACCTGGCCCATATTACTGTACTACAAAACTATCAGGATTCCCTCTGTTCCCCTCACTCTCAGTTTGCATTTAGAGCCTTTGTTACCATTTGAGAATGTCATTCACGGTATTTGAGTTAGCTGTTGAATATCAAAGTATAGCTCATTATTTTAAACGCCTATGCTTTCTTTGGGGCCTGTAGGCTTTTGGTATGGTCATTTCTCTTTGCTTTGGTAAGCTGACTGACCACTGCCTTATGTATTTGTTTATATTGATAAAATAACATATAAATCCCACAGAACTGGCAAAGAAGTTTATTCTCTGTCGTCTGTGCAAATGCAAACTAGTGATAAATAAGGCATTTATCTTTTGTGTTCTTAGATAAGAAGTTTTCCCTAGCAAGGTCATAATTTTCCTATTTTCAAGGAGATAACCTGTAAAGAAAGTAAGGAGAGAAGGGTGAAGAAAGTTAGTTACTCGTTTTGGAACTTTTCCTGTTTACAGGAATTTCACATACCTCCCTGTGAAACTTAACAGCATTAAAATGTATCTGAGGGGGGAGGGGTCTCTACAGTGTTGATGTTCATGTAATAAGGGGCAAGTCAATGCTTGAAACATATGCCAATGCATGAGCTTACCGACCTGCAATTTGAAATTTCAAGGGCTCCAGAGTCCTGTGCAGCGCTTGTGGGAGACCCCCAAAGGCCAATAATGATGGTAGGTAAAGGAGGTGATCAAATAGAGCTCTACTCACAGGTAAGTGTAACACACCATGTTTGTCAGCTTTCTGGGCACGTCCTGTCCATGGAGCAGGGGGTGAAAAGCAAACCGTGCTATTGGCGTGGACTGCGTGTATTCTCCACAGAGTAGAAGGTAATCGCAGCCTTAGGGGAAGTTTAGGTTTTCAAAATGAAATAGAAACGAAAAATCAAATTCTACAAGAGCAAGTTGCTCCTTTCTGTTCCCACTTGATCTGTAAAGAGACAGCATGGGACATACTAGAAGATGTATGTGTGGCCCTGTTCTGTTTTCAGTAGAGGGATACTGTAAACCCCCATATTTTTAGGGGAATCTACTTGATCTGATTATAATAAAATATAAAATGCTACGCATTTCTGTGGCTAGTTGGGTAATAGCATATAGATGTTAATTGCTTCATTCTGATTAATTTTGCATTTTGTCAGTTACAATGCTGAGAGATGAGATTTCATGGTAATTACTTTTCGTGGAATTTCAAAACAATCTCAAATCGAGAGGGAAAAGGCCCTGTGTGTAGATATCTTTCAGCGGGCACTGGATGGAGCTCTTCTAAACCGTTAATTCCTTTCTCAGGGGCTTGTAAAGTGATGACTGGGTGGTGGTGGGGGTATTATGTGCAGAAGAAGGGAAGGATGAGATTTCTAGAATACTTCACAGAACTCTTCATTTGTGCAGATGAGCATCTTCATGCTTTGTGTGCATGTTCTTAGCCAGATTTGAATATTTGGTCCATGATTTCTTGAAATCAACTTCCATGCATGTCGCCAGGTACAACTAAAGTAATGTGAAATCTTACTTTTCACATTGACTTTCAGTTGTTTCCATGTAAAATATTAACTACATAATGTTTGGTTTAGGTTGCAATACTGCATTGTTAAAACCTCCAAACTGCTTTTGCAATGGACATCTTAGTATAAATTATTAGCTGAAATCAGATATGGAATTTGTTAACAAATACCACCAAGTAATAATCAAGTTTCCTTTGGAACTTGCAAAATTTTAAAATCTAAGGTGCTAAATTAATAAATCAAATACATGAAAAAATAAGGACAAGCAAGCTGGATCTCATTTAGTCCCTGCTGGACCCATATATAATTTGGACTTTAGACTTTGTGAATTGTGGTGTTTAAGATTTCTTTTGATTGTCTTGTTACTAGCTTCACAGGATTCTGTATTTTTCAACATTCATATGATTTGAGGAGATGAAATGTGTGATGTTAAAAGTCTCACCAGTTGCATTCTTCCTGGAACTCCTTAGGCTCATAATGCCTATTTGTGTGGAAAAATACAGGAAGGTTCTTTGTTAAATTGTGATGAGCTCTTCATTTACTGGTTCAGAAATCATGGGGTTGTCAGTACAGTTTACGTGTGTAGAAGACTTTTAGTATTGATCCACAGAATCGATTCATGGTGTCACTTCTGTGTGAAGTCAGTGAAGTTGAAATGCAAGTAAACATAAAAATAGGTCTAGAACAGATCCAACAACGGATTTTTCCCATTGAATATGGAATAGAACTGGTCTCACTGGTTTTCAGTTTGTTGAGTAAGGATAAATATAACAGCAGCAGTGATTCTTTTTCTGATCACAAAAAAATCCCCAACTTAAGTTACTGATAAGGAAAATATAGAATTTCTTTGCTTCAATGATAGAAATTTATTTCAGAAGGCTGGTTGTGTGGGCTAGGTTAAAAAAATGCTTCCCTTAAAGAAGATTTCCAGCCTCCGTAGTTGCCCCATCTAAAATTAAAAAAAGCCAAAGCAAGCAAACTTTACTACTGAATTGACAGCAAATACTGATGGGAAATTGATCTTCTTTTAAAGGAAGTAATGGTGAAGAAAGTTTCCATGCAACATATACTTGTAAATGCTTGTGGGTTTTTGATTAAAATATCTTTTTAAAAAAGGAATTAGTAATATAGCTACTGAAGGCAAATATTTTATGCATGTGAGAGCTAAAGTGGAAGATGGATGGCAGATCCAGCAAATAGTTTTACAGATGTTGCAAAGGCGGCTGCAAGCATTTTTTCTTTGCTGTCAGATGATATGGAAAACATACTGATCCATACTGAGCCTCATCCTTCTAAAATGTATTTTTGTTCATTATGGAAGCCCCAAGTGTTTGATTTGAGATGAATTAAGATTACACAGGTGGCCTTAATTCTGGCATTTCCTAACTTTGATGGGCTTGATTTTCATATCTATGGTTGTCTATTAATCAAGTTTTTTGTTGTGGGTATAATTTCCTTTGATAAAAGGGGGCAGGGGATGAACAACAAAACCTGCATCATATTAGTAGTTCTTCTCTACACAGAAATCATAAGATCATAGGAAAATTCCTGTTGGGAAGAGCTTTATCCAGTCTGATCTTGAAAACCTCCAAGGATCAGTGAGCAGCCTGCTCTTCTGCTTAAGATCTCTTTAATCCACTGAAAAGTATTGTTCTAACTGGGTTAATAATACCTGAATTACGTTGTGGCTGGCAGTCCTGGGAGATGTGAAATACATTTGCCCGTGAGAAGTTAAGGAAGAGTTCCTTAATTTTCTTTTATCTTTACAATTTGGAAGGGAACTCGCTCTTTTCTTATCCCATTTGCTCCAGTCCTCAGATTTCCTTTTACCTTTTGTTTTCCTACCTTCACCGATACTGGTTTTTACCTTCCTCTGCTTTTTAACTTAACTATTCTTCCCAGTGCCAGTTGAGACCCCAGATCTATAACTTTTCACCTCTGCCTTTCTTTTAGCAGTTTTTTCTGCTTTAGTGTTAGGACATTGTTTTAATATTGTGTGTAGTTAGTGCCAGCTTCTGAGTATAGAACTTGTTCAGGAAGATCTAGGTATAGGTGAAGAGCAGAAATTTACTGTTACTCTGGCTAAAAGCCAAGGATGACAATCCTGTGTCGGAGTTCCAGTTGCTTGAAAAAACCTATAGAACACTGTAGTTCTGCATTATGTATTTTTACTTTTAAGACTGGCACAGTATTAACTCAAGTGTTATCTCTCAAATTAAGTGTGGCCAGAATATCATCAGCATGAGTCTACTTGATAAGTGCTGTTGTATGCCGAAGGAAATTTTTATTAATGATGGGAACTTGATAATTTGAAATTGAATAGTTGGGTGTAATTTTTTTTTCTTCCTCCCTCTGGATCCTAGTCCAGAAAATACGCGTTTATATGAATAACTTAATATCCTTTGGCATTATTTGTTTGGGTAAGTTTAACATGTAGGATTCTTTTAATGCAGGTAAGTTTTTATACAGGAAAGTTTGATCAGCTAAAGGCTTGAGGGCTTGTGCAACAGCAGCTTTCATCTCTGGAGTATGTGATGTATCAGTTTTGTTCATTTTATTTTATGTACGCTGCATGCTGCGTCCCATCAAAAGTGTGTGATTGGGCATGAATTCAGAGTGCTTTGCCCTGGGTTCTGCAGAGAAGGGAATCTAGGGCAAACCTAGGCAGAGAGGGGAAAACTGCTTTTTCTCTTAGAGTGGCTGAACATGGTGTATTAAGGGGCAGGGGGAGAATGGAAAGATCCAAGGTGAGAGAGCTGAAGTGTTTGTGAAACAGCAGGCAGAGAGGTCGCATCAGGAGTGAATGCTGAAAGACCCCTGCTCTTAGATCTGCCTCAGAAGTGATGGAAGTAAGGATGCTTTTCTAGTGACCCAGAGGGAGCAAAGGGTAATTTGTTCTCAATTCAGCCATCTTTAGTGGCTACCTAGTTGAAACAAGTCTGGGAGAAAGAATCTGTCCTGGGAAGATTTCTTCTCAAGGTCTCTATCTACTGTCTCGCTCAGAATATCAGAATTTTCTCTTTACATGGTAGGCTGCTTCTATTGGACTTTTTGTTTGTTTGTTTTGTTGTTTTGTTTGGTTTTTTTTTAAATCATACATAGCTTTAAAAATCAGTCTCTGAAAATGCCATCTCAGAGCTTTTGGGAAAGGCTTTTTGATATGGCATCTTTGGAATAAGTTTCTGAATCATTTCTTGGTGGACTAGTGTTCACGACTAAGAAAACAGCATTTTTGGCACTTTTGTGAGTGAAGGCAGGTAATTGAGCATTGGATGAGTTCTGAGATGTTTATTACCTTATTGTTTCTAGAGATGTTTTCTTTAGGTCCTGTCTGAGGCAAGAGAGAATTTTGGGAAGATTTATGTCAGCATAATTGGTACAATATGCATGATAACAAATCACTTTTGTTGATAGGCCTGTCACTTGGTTTTGTGCACGTTAGTTTGCACATTCCTAAGAAGTATAATGTGACTTTAATATACTATTTTTACTAGTTGTTTCTGTTTGTGTGTCCCGCAGGAGAATGACTCAGGAACATTGGATACAGTTGGTGCAGTTGTTGTTGACCAAGAAGGAAATGTCGCTGCTGCTGTCTCCAGTGGAGGTTTAGCACTAAAGCATCCTGGAAGAGTTGGTCAGGTGATTATACGTTTTCAGTTGGGAATGACCATTCAGTGTCACAAGCAAATGTGATAGAAAGCAAGAGTTGTGATAGCAAACTGATCTCCTTTCCTTCCCATTAAATTTCAAAAGCATTGGAAAGCAAGTTTTGTTTTTAGTGTCCTCTGTCAGTGTTATAAAACATTGATAGGTAAGACTTTGTTCTGTAATTAGTTATCTTTTGCCAGAGGTATTAGTAAGTTATTTTATTGGGCTTAAATACCTCCTTAATACCACAAATAGTCTCTTAAATGCTTAGAATTTTTAAATAAGATTTTCATGAATATGAAAGGGAAGCTGCCTTGATTAATTTTTAAATGGTTTTGTGAATTGGCAGAAGTGACAAAGGTATTAAAAGAACACATCAGGTATAGGCATTCTTTGTTGTTACTAGGTGAGGGAATTTTGAGGTGCATCAGGAGTGTCCATTGCTGCACAGTTGTATTTTTGGTTGACTGTTGCCACTGTCCTAAAAGCAATTCTCTTATGAAATGTATTTTAAATGGATTGGAATTGCAATTTTGACTGTTAACGATTTTCTCATTTATCTTTTATATTAATACTTGGACTTTTCTTGTTTGTCTGCTTGGTTGGGGTGGTGGTGGGTGTTTGGTTGGTTTTTTTTTTAAGGGAAGGGAACAAACTAAAAACCTTGTATACTTAAATGTATGAGAGATGCACCTCTTTCCTTAGGCAGCTCTTTATGGTTGTGGCTGCTGGGCTGAAAATACAGGAGCTCATACCCCTTACTCCACTGCTGTGAGTACTTCAGGTATTTACTACTTTTATAAATATTTCAAAAAGTTGCTATCTTTCTTTGTAATTAGTTTAGAAATTCCAAATATTTTTTTTCTATGAATGGTGAATTAAAATATTAACATTATTTCCAAACTACATTCTACATTTGTATCATTTCTTTATATATAAATATATATATGTCAGTACTATCTTTAAATCCACAAAGTAATCTCTGTTGGTTGCTTATATTGGTCTCTTTACTTAATTAACAACCATGTGATTTTTTTTTTTTTTTTAATACTGTTTAAAAGATTTGGTGTTGCACTGAAAGGATGTACTGGATTTGTTACGTACTAAGTGACCTTTCCCTACGTAAAGAAGTACTGTTGCAACCCTAATGCTGTGTTAAACACAGAATGCCTCTGTGACTGGAAGCCTTCTGTAAAGGACTAAGATAACTGAGGGTCCTTTAACATAAAAGGGTCCCTTGAATACAAGAATACTACAAACAGCGTTTTCCCCTCCAAAATATTTAATTACTGTTTCAAGTGAAAATTTAAGTGAATTTGTTCTTCATTTCTCTTTCTTTCTCAAAAGGAAGGGGAAAAGGCAAAACCAAATCACTAGAATAAATGCCTTGGAAAACATTTATTCAAATATTGTGAAAGTAATGTAAGCATTAGGGTAGCTTCTGTTCTCTGAAAGTCTTGGGATCCTGGATGCCCAAAAGTATTTTGTTCATTTGATGCCTGTCAGGCAGCTATCACACAGAGCTGTTCAATCAGTTGGCATGCTGAGCACTGGAGATAACAGTTACAAAACCAAGTTTGTTAACAGATTTACTAAATGTAACAGGAATGAAGAAATAGTAAAAACAAGAAATTAAAAAAAAGCCACAAAACCAAGTAAAGATAACTAGGAAGGTAGCTCACACTGCAATGTAACATTGGAGAATGTAAGCAGGATGTTTTTAACTTGTCCAGAACAGACGTTAAAAAGATAATACTGGTTACACAATACTGGGGGAATATTGTAGAACACAGAAGCCTTAAGGTGATGTTATGCAGGAGTTGCTTTTACTTTGCAACTTCCTCATAAAAGCAGTTGAAAGGACTGCATTTCGCATCTCTGGTTTTTTTTTTTTCCTAGTTATATGAACAGTCCCAAACAGAAAAACTAATTGTAATGCTTTTTCATAAATGCTTATACCAGGATGCAAAATTTATGGTTTGGACTGCTGCTTAATAGTGTTATCAGCATTCAGCATAGGGAGGGAAGAAAAAAATCTGTGGAGTTCAGATTTAAGTAATGTCAACTATATGCCAAGAGTACTGCACAGTTGGAGTCCTGTTGCAGAAAGTTGGGGGAGCAAGGTAACAGGGTATAGAACTCAAATTTGACAGAGACTGAAGAGCATCAAAAATATCCTTTGTTGCTTTTGAAGTCATATACCTTTTGAATTTCCTCTGTTTTTAAGTCTGTCTTGCACTGTTGAAAATTTGTGTGGATGTTCACCCTTAAATTCAAAGTTAGCAATAGCAAGTATCCTTTTTAGTACTTATGCAAAGGAAAGTTCTGCTGAATGCAGAAGTGTCAGAAGATCCCTCTACTCAAGGAACATCGAGTATTGATTTCAGTTTAATAACTGCATACCTATGTAAGCAAATATATTTAAATATTGCAGTATTGGGGACCATAATAATTTGCAAGTATAAGTCCAGTATTAGAGATTGTTTGTGGAAAAGCTGAGAAGGATGCCTTTATTGAATTTTTTTTTAAACTGTTCTGTACAAACTCAGCTGGGTTTGAAGTCTGTGCAAGTGTGGGCAAGCATCCTGATACACTTAAAGGAGATGTCTGGGTTTAATGATGGCCTTAAATAGAAGCCTCCTTTCTTTTTCCTGGTACCAATTTCATATAGTGGTAAATATTTTAATGTTATTCTATTTATAACTATCACACACATACACACATGTATATGCATATGTTTATTTGGTCCAAATCTTACAACTTCCATGATAATACATTAATACCAATCCCAGTTAATTGAAATAAACTGCTGGAAGTCTATGAAGCATGGCCATCTGTTTATTCAGTGATTTTAAATTCAGACTAGTGGTGTTTAATTAAACTCTTGTTTCTGGTTTTCCTTTAAAGCATGTGTGTGTGAGAGAGAGAAAGAGAGAGAGGGAGGGAGATAGAACTGTTTACAGGAAGTGAGAACTCTTCTGTAATCAATACCATTCTTTCCATTTTCAGAAGCTCATAATGTTTTATTTTATAATGCAATTTATGTTTAGTGCAGTTTTAAAATATATTGATGCCTGACTTTTGTTTAAAATGTGAGCATACAACAATGTGAACCATGAAGTTAATTAAGTGGTAGAAGGATGGAAAATTTAAATTATAGGAAAGGCTGAAAGAATGAAACTTACAACTTGGCTGGATCACAACAGGAGATGGGAATGGGAGCATAAACATCTGCAAATATTCAAAAGGTGAAACTGGCAAGGCTTAAGCAAGAAAATAATATGTTAAAATATATCGTTGTTGGATGAAAGTTTTAGAAAATAAAGGTACTGCCTAAATTCTAGAAGATGCCTTGATTTGGAAAGCTTTAAGATTGACAGTGCTTCCTAAGAAAAGGTAAGTGTTGTCACTTGATGTACTTAAAATCAGATTACACTGTATGCAATAGTGATTATACCCGCCTCTTGTAGGTTTGTAAATTGGTTTTGTGAGGACACACATTTAAAAAACCAGCAACAAATGAAACTTGTATATTATGTATAAATAAAAACTGTGTGTGCATGCACATTCATTTCGTGTTTCATTTTATGTACAGGCATACATGCTTGTATGTAAAAGCACTTGAAGTATGTCCATAAAATAAATTTACAATCAGTTTAGATTTCTGTGGTTTTCACAGTGTAATGTTTTATTGGTTTAATTTCACATATCTTCATTTTAATTTGTCTTTTAAGTGGTAAATTTGGCTTAAATTTATCCTACCATTTTCTGCAGGGGAATTTTTTTTTCTAAGGAGAGAATTAGGCTTTGGTTGCTGTGTGTGTTGAGTATTGTATGTGTAGACTTCTAAGTTTATTCTTAAATGACTTCACAGAATAGCTGATTCATCAAATCACATTTGGAATTTTTTTTAAAAAGTTGCAAATGATGAGAAATGTTTGACTCTGATTCCCTTAAAGCTTTATCGAAAGTATGCTCAAAATTATTATATTAGGTGTTAAACGAAATTTTAACTTAAGGATTCTTTGGGGAATAAACAGTTTCACATTTGTGCTGGTTTAGACTTTTCAAATTCTTTAAATGATAGCTGGGGATAGAAATTCAAGCCTTGAGAGTTTGTTACATCAGGCCCTTATACTTAGTCTTGAAAAAGGATCTTCTTTGCTGTTAGTTTCCTACAAGCAGTTTTTAAGGCCAGGTTTTGTCATCTATTTTGATTCCATTCTTATGAAATTGCTCATGTCTTTAGCTTTATGAGCCTTTTAGAGGCTATGGTCAGCAAGAGATTGAACAGCGTGGGGAAAGGAGAGTTTGGAATAGTAACTGAAAGTGTCCAGAATACAATTTCTGGCATACTGAAATCCATATGAAATTGGTAGGAACGTAAGAATGGACACGTTGCGTTGAGCTAGAGCTCCAGACTGGTGTCCTGTTTCAGGCAGAGGGTTGTTTGCAGGTCTCAAAGGAAAGTGACAGGACTGAGAAAAGCATCTCCGCTGCTTCTAGCCATTTGTGATACTGGGACTTTATAAGCTGGAGTTATCTTTGTTTTTAATAGGTCAGGATGGCTTTCTCGAGATTTCCCATTTCTTTATGTACTTGGAAAACCTGTTGTTGGATATTTTCTGGTAATGTTTTTCTTATTCTGTGATGGCTTGACTTTCGTAGAAGTTTTCTTGGACAAAGAAGAGTGTTAGTTTTAATGCCACAGTTAGTAACACGGTAGGTATTATTCTTGAATTTTCATTGATTTTGTCCTAAAATCCCTTTATTGAAGCTTCAGTTTGAGACATATCTTTCAATACCTTCCTCATTAAAAAAAAACACCAAGGTGTGGGGGGAAGGCATCACCATAAAAGTACTTCGTTAAAAGTGCTTCCAGATTCATGTAGCTGTATTTCAATGGTCACGTATTATTTGAAGGCATGCTTTTTACTTCTTGATCTTCTGTTGGCCCTGTGGATGCTGGCAGGCTTCCTGCTTTTGCATGTTCAGGGAGGATTTGGTATTAGTTCTTATGCCTTTAGCAAGTTGTTTCTCAAGTATTTTTGGCCATTTTTATCATGATTTTATATTGAACATGCCAAAGGTGGTGTTTCTGAACTTGTGTGGGCATGACTTCAACTTTTTGAATGGTATTTTCTTACCTCTAACAGTCTCTTGGCCTTGTTGTTTAGCCACACTGTCTTTGGTTTTATTTTTTTTTGGCTTTTTGAAAAGTTACTTCATGGTTTATAAAATAGAAGATATTGTAAAACTCCAATTTTATGGCTATAGTTTTACAGGGGGTGGGAGGACAGAAATAAGATGATGAAGGCTTTCTAAAGACAGGATAGAGGAGACGGTGCAACTTAGGAATGACTGTGACTATAAAGGGCCTTAAATTCAAGGTTTATTCTGTAACTTTCAGTATAAAATTCAGTTTCTGTGTAAAGAAGTAAAATGTTTCTGATATTTTTGTTGTATGTATCAATTTTTGGTGGCATTTCAGTGTATAAACTCTGAATTATATTAGACTTTTGTTTTGTTTTTAAGTACAGTTGTGGGACTTTATTGGCAACTGAAGGATAAACATTAGAGGAATTCTGTAAATAACTCAAACCCAATATTAAAATTCAAGAAACTCAAAGAATGTTCCAGTTGCAGGCATAGCTAGGATACCTGGGCAACCTTAACTGTGACATCTAACAACATAACGCAAGTGCTATTCCATGCAGGAATGGTGGTAAAGACTGAGTCAAAGTTTGTTAGATGAGATGAGCATTACCAGTGGCCTTTATTTAGTATAAATGTAAGTAACAGCTAAACTGGTTTTTGCGTCAACATAGTAGCAGCCAAATCCTTGGTCTTCAAAAGCTCATATGTGCATGTGTACACACCTTTGTGCACACATACAAACACAAACAAAACAGCCTCCCCTTTAAACACCCCCACCACCTCCTGAAACAAAAAAGAGTCCAAAAACACGCTTGTAAGGCCACTTGGAACTCCTTAGTTTATGGGTTTTTTTGGTATATGAATGTAAACACAGGAAGATGGGTATTATTTGGAGGGAAAACATTTGTGAACAAAGCCCGACCGCAGGAGAAACAATAGTCCATTTTTTGGCTGTACTTTAAGAAAACAGTTCCTATTTTTTCCTGAACATAATATGAATCAAAGACTGTGTATATTCTTCTCATTCAAAATTATATCAACTGTGACATTGAATCTCCTTCCCAGCTGGAATATCCATGATGATTGTGAATATTTGTCTATTAACTGTGCCAAAAGTAATACTACTTGGGGTAAGAAGCAGGCTGTGTTTTTCCTGGGCAGTAAGTTGAAAAGCAGTAATAGGCTTTGGATATGCAGGAACTTAGATATAAAATATAAAGGTAAATATAAAATATAAAGGTAAATATAAAATTTACAATTAACAGCTAACTCAGGAGGTCTTGGAAATGCATCTGTAAGTGGAAATTTTTAGTGGAAATGTAGACCGAGAGTAATGTATTGTGTTCCTTTTTACCACTTCACAAACAGCAGGTAGTGGAAAGTATTCTTACCCATTCTTCCTGCATAGTGTGCTTTGTGTATGTCTATCAGACACTGAAGCCAACAAACCTTTTAATACTGCATTTTGGAAGATAGACAGAAGGTCTTGCATTATTTACTGAATGCAGAAACTCTGTAACACAAAGCTGCAAAGTCTCCAGCTTTCATTATAATTCATTTGAGGAGAATATTTGATACAAGACAGGTGCAGTGATGTGATTGATGTCTGAGCGAGAATTTACATGGGACATTATGGTTTATAATCCTGAAGAAAAATGAGTTGACTCTTTAAATATATTGAGCTCTTTTAGAAAAATAAAGCATGTTAACAAATGTAATTGGGATTCAGAACTGAACCCAAAGTTTTGTTGAGAAAGGAGCAGGGATGCCGGATTTATGGACCCAAACTGAGGTTTAGTTGAGGATTCAGTCTGGGAAGTCTTTTCATGATGTCTTGCTCTTCTCCCCTGCCCAGTCTGTTCCTGACTGAAAGAAAATCAGATACAGATAACAGCAGTGTTTTAGGAATAAGTGCACAGACTGTATGTAAGTAAGCAGAATGTGCGTGACTCCCTTAACAGTTTTATGTGTTGATGAATTCGCCAAACATAAAGGACTGGCTCTTCAGCGCTCTGGGCAAAAGCACGGGCCTCTGTTCTCATAAAGGCATTTTAAGGGTTGCATCAAAGTATTTTAAAAACTGTGTTGGTTATACATATAAATATATATA
>JAVJGJ010000032.1:7582772-7603554 GCA_035590215.1 Microhierax caerulescens | reverse complement strand
TCTAAGGTCCCCCCAGAGCCTTCTCCAGGCTGAACCACCCCAACTCTCCAGCCTGCCTGCACAGGAGAGGTGCTCCAGCCCGCTGATCATCCTCAAGGCCCTCCTTTGGACTGTCTTCAGGTCCATGTCCTTATGTTGGGGGCTCCAGAGCTGAATTCAGTACTCACAGATGCTGAATAGATGGGCAGAATCACCTCCCTCAACCTTGCTGGTCATGCTTCTTTTGATGCAGCCCAGGATATGGTTGGCTTTCCAGGCTGCAGGTGCACATTGCCACATCACGTTGAGCTTGTCGTCCACCAGCACCCCCAAAGCTTGCAATCCATTCTCTGCTTGGCTTGTATTTGTGCTTGTGATTGCCCCCCCCACCTCCACCATATGCACTTGGCCTTGCTGAACTTCATGAGGTTTGCATGGAGCCTACCTCTCAAGGCTGTGAAGGTCCCTCTGGATGGCATCCCTTCCCTCCAACGTGTTGACTGCACCACATGGCTTGGTGTCATCAGCACCCTCGATCCCACTGCCCTTGTCACTGACAAAGACATTAAACAGTGCCAGTCCCAATACCCACCCCTGAGGAATGACCTCATCGCAGGTCTCCACTTGGACATCGAGCCATTGACAGTAACTCTTTGAGTGTGACCATCCAGCCAGTTCCTTATCTACCTGGTGGTCCATCTGTCAAATCCATGTCTCTGCAATTTAGAGACAAGGATTTTGTGTGGCACAGTGTCAGATGCTTTGCAGAAGTCCAGGTAGATGACACCAGTTGCCTCTCCCTCCACCAGCACTGTAACCCCATTGTTAAAGGCCACCAAATCTGTCAGGCACATTTCATCAAAATAGACTATACATTTCCTTTAGGAACACTGTTTGCTTTGCCAGTAGTGATCCTATAGGAGGGCAGTTAATTGTACTTGCCCCTATAGATGTGGACAACGCTAGTGCCAACAGCAGTGATTTTGTCAGTGGAGGATTTATAAATAGGCAACCTGGTGTTTGCACAATTTTACTTTGTTAGGAAAATAATTTGTTTACTATATGAAACAGATATTTCAATGAGAAGTACTAATTTAACCCAGTAAATTTTGCCAGATAGTCATCTCTATTTGAGTCACTTCTGTGTGAAGGCTTATGGAAGCTTTAGTCTGTCATTGCAAAGTGTTTGTCTCTGAGATATAATGAGCTTCAGGTTACCAAAGAAGTCATCATTTTAACTGGGAAAGGATAATAAAATGATTTAAACTCTGTTTACAGCAAAGTTACTAAAACAAGTATATTTGAGACTTTAATGTAGAAATGAAAAAATCTTGTTAGGAGTCCCTGTTGGTTTGGTTTTAGTGTTACTCAGTGAAAAAGCCGCAAGTGTAATAACACATCCAGTTAAATTTAGTATAATGTGAAATAGTTAAGCAAATGAACCAGATTTACATTTTCATCAGCTTATGTGCATGATTTGGTAATGTGTTAAAGTTGATTTGACTGTAGTTGCTGTCTTGGGTCATGTTAATACAACTTTTTTAAAGTTGACTAATGGTGGCGGTTAGGTTACAGGAGAATGGAACTATAAATTTGAACCCACAGGTTTATATTTTAAGTTATAAATCAAGTTTTGATTACTGTAATTCTGTATACATTTATTTTGTGTCTAGCCCTCATATTATCTACAGCGTTTTTCCAGTTTGACACTGTAGAGACATGTAGGTCTGCTAAGGCTGAAAGGCAGTTCACACTCTAGTATTTGGTTCTAACTTGAGATAATGGGAAGGGCAATTCTACTGGAATAATTAGGGTAATTCTTTTTCTCAGCGTTTATCTGGTCAAAGTATGTGAAACGCTGCTTAGTTATTTTCTTTATTCAAAAATAGATGTTTCTACATCAAAAACTCCAGTAACAAATTTTTCTTTTCAAAATAGGGAGATTATTTTCCTTAGTTTATCTGTCCCTGCAGATTGCTGGCATGTGATGTGCTGAAAGATTTTTACGTACACTGCCAGCAGCAGTCTGTAAGCTTGCTGCCTTATAGGTTGACATAAATATGACAAAAAGGAATGACTTTTGTCTGTGGGGATGTAGAGATGTGTGATGTGTTAGAATTGCGAGGCTGCTTTCCTTGTGGTTGATCCTGGATCACATCAGTGAGCTGCAGCTGTTCTTAAAGCCCATATTAAGTTTTCTCTCTCTTTTTTTTTTTTCTTTTTTTTTTTTCTTTGTAGCAGACTTGATGTTATGGGAACTCTTCAATAAAGTCATTCTCTTGGGGGGGAAATAACATTATACATCATGCTAAAAAATGGCTATTGTCTTTTTGATGCCAATTTAAGAATTACTTAAAAATGGTGAAGTACTAACATCTGGTTTTATTACTTGATGCATAGGAGATACATAGGCTCACTCTGATTTTTGTGTCTCTTGCTTGATCCACATTCTGACTCTCATGTTTCTTGTCTCGCATGGGGTATAAATGTTGTATTTAAAGACCTTAACAGGTTCTTTTCAAGAAAAAAGTCAACTTGCTAAGTTTTTGCTGGAGCATATGCTTATTTAGTTTTGTTCTTTACAGAAAAACTTCATCATGATTGAATTTTCTTAGTTAAAAAAAAGTGATAGCTATGTTGTGATCTATGGGTAAAATGTATCTTGTGGTTTTTGCATGTTCTTCATACATTACTTTGTCTGGAATAAATATTAGATAACTCTCAGTTCTATTGTGGAGAAAAGCTTTCAAGCATGGAAGTAATGAGGCTATGAATGGGCAGACCCTCCTATAAGCAGCGGCTGAGGACCCTATTGTGTGAGCCTCTTGAAGATAATATCCTAAGTAGGATGCTTTTCTCAATAACTCAAGGGCTTGACAGTCTCAATGAAAACACTTTTTTTTTTCCTATGCTCTCAAGAACTCCCTCCCTTTGCTGTTATTGTAGTATTTCAGCTCTGGCATTTTCCTTGAAATCTATAACTGTTTTTTACTCAATCTGTTTGCCATACAAAGAATTGTTGGTCTTTCTGTTGTGCCAGTTGTATGTAGATTCAATGCCAAAGTACCCCAGAGTCAAACAATTCAGTTTAACCAAACTGTATGAATCAGGAGACCCTGTAATTTTGATTATTGAATATAGCAAGATTTTTGGGACATGAGTACACAGTTTTTGTGCAGTCTGGTCCCTGGGCTTATTCTCTGACATCTAATGCATCCATAATGCTTCATAGGTTTTGTTGTTGTTGTTGTTGCTGCTTTGTTTTTTATCTTGGAAATGGGAGGTGAGGAGATTTTTTTTTTCTGCCCCCCCCCCCTTCTGTTTTAGCAGTCTTTGAAGAACAGTGTTTCTAAACTCACTTTGCCTTTAAGGGGAAGGGTATAATTGTGTGACAAGTAACCAGAAAGAGAGATTCTTGGAGCAGGTTGCCGTGTTAATTAGAGCTTAAAAGTGGTGGGCAGAATGAGAAGCCAGTCTGTGAGTAGCTCCGAGATGCAGCACTAGACCTGCTGAGGCGTGTTGGTGCGATGCTGTGCCCAAACCAGCCGGTGCTCTCAGCTCAGCCTTTTGGGAAGCACAGCAACGAGGCACTCCGCAGACTGCACTGGAGCCAGTTTGGGTTGGGTTTATTTATTAGTTCATTCTTCATGCCAGATCTAGGCTGGCTTCGGCCAGAGTCGCTCAGTTTACTCTGTTCTGGGCTCGTAAGTGCTTCCAGTAAAAGTGAGTGTTACGCGTGGAGACGGAGCTGCCTTTGAAGCCAGCTTAGGTCTGGTGTCTTACCAGCTCCGGCGCTCTGCCACGTGAAAGCAGCTACATTGCTTCCAGCCGTAAATTGTCTCTGGAAGGTGTGTAGGGGCATTTATGTAGTTCTGCACCTGAGCTAATAAATCCAGCTGGATTATAGTAGATTTTTCTTTTATGGAGCCAGCACAGTGCTTGTGTCTTGTCATGGTTAATGAAAAATTTGCTAGGAGAATGTATAGATAATTGGGAATTTACTATATTAGGCTTTTCTCTATATATTCTAGTGTCTAATGCAGTTTTAGGCCCCGATACGCTCTGAATTAAAAGTCTGATCAAAATGTAATCACCTAACTTAAGTAATTTGAAATCATTGTCATATTACAGCTGTAAATGAGTCATGGTTTTCCTTTTTTCCCTGCCTGGCTAACACTTTTCAGCTAAGCTGGCACTTGGTTAGACCTCTTCTAGCTGCTTCATTTGCTTCCTTGCCATTGAGGAAAAATGTCAGGAATGGGAGGCACAGTAGTAGAACGACTTCTGTATATATGCAGAAGGTATCCCCAGTGTGCTTCCCTGTCCATGAAAACGTTGATCCAGTAGACATGCACTGTGCCATTTGGCCACAGCTGTCAGTCCCAAAGCAGAGAAAAGGAATGCAAAATAATGTGGGAGAAAAACAACAGGGTGAAAGTGTTCCTACAAAGTACGAGTAGCACCAGTGACCTGTTTGCCTTCGTCATCGAGAGTTTTCAGGGGATAGTTACAGAAAGCACTAAGGCAATAAGTGGTTGTTTGCTGGAGCTTTTTAGTATCTTAAAGACAAAGCTTTTAAAGTTACAGGAATTTTTATTAGGAGTTCAGTGAGCAGCCACCCTGTCAGAAAAAGCATAGGTAAAGTCACATAATCCTTTATTGACAAGAGGCTAAATCAGATGGACTGGACAGGAGATTACATCATGCAAGGGAGTTACTGTGGCATTCACTAAAGATGTTCTTGGTTTGAAGACAGCTGCATCCAAGGATCACTCCTGTGAGAATGATTAGTAAGTGGGTTCTTTGAGAGAGAGGATTGCATGCAGGACATGGATAAAGAGGACAAGTTGGAGATGCTCTCACTGTTTCTTCTCACTGTTTGTGCTTCTTCTTGCTGTAGTTCACCTTTTTTGGCTTATGACTTTGTACAGTAGAAATTTCAGGAAAGTTGTGAGAAAAACTGCTGACATCAGTTGAATTTTCATATGACTCAGCATCACACTCCTTAAAAATAAAAAAATATTGTAGAAGCCTGTCAGAGTTTTTTATTATTATTATTATTTGGCCATGATGATATAAAATAATGACAGAGTTTCTTCATAATGATACCTATATTTTGACTATTTCCAATCTTAATATTTCTCCAGGTTGTGGCGAGCACCTTGTCCGAACCATACTGGCCAGAGAATGTTCATGTGCTTTGCAAACGGAAGATGCCCACCAAGCTCTCCTAGAGACTATGCAAAACAAGTTTATTGGTAAGTATATGGTGCTAATTGCCTAAACATTGCCTAACATTGTTTAAAATGCAATTAACTCTATTAAATAAAATCAAGATACTTACTTTTGTTTAAGCCTTAAGTTGCAGTTGGCTTCAACTTTAGTGTTGTGTTACATCTAAAAAATGTTAAATCAAAATACAGAAGAATATTTTAGGAAATCTAAAGGAAAAGCCTTGGAAATATCTCAATTGTTATGTGAGTCATAGAATACCCAAAGAGGTTTGAGGAAAGAATTTCCTGCCTGAATCACTGGCTGTGGTGTACAATTGCATATTTTAGATTTGGTGGTTTAGGAGCATTAATAAAAATTAGTCATCATGTTAACCCTTTTAAATATAAGAGACCTCAAAACCACAGCGTGTTCTAATTAAATTCTTGGGACAGACAGATTCTGGTTTGCTGTCTACATGATGAAATTAATTTCTTGAAAAAGTAAAGTAGATGTCCTCCAAGATTATTGTCAGGTAAACCACATTTTTTTCCTTGATGTGAGAGGATTACTCACAACTACATGTTTAATTTCTTGGGAATATAGGTCTTGTTTTATTTCTTCAAGTGATAAGAAAATAAAAATGAGGATTTTTAAAGAATCTGTATAAGCTTTAACTTCGGAAGATAGCATAGATTCCAGTGAGACTTCTGGCATGTATGGTGACGTGCACTGTCTTTAGAGCCCTTAAAATTTTTGAACCCATAAACAATTTTGACCTTCAAAATTTCTTGTGGGTAGCATAACACTTCTTGTACACTGTGTTGCCAGAGTTCGTTTTTAGGGTGTTTCAATTCGAACTGAGAGAGGGGCATATGCATATGATTTTTGGGACCCAGGAACCATTGCCCTTGGTCTTGGCAAGCAGAGCGTTGCAATTTCTTTATTTCTTTTTATAATGTTGAACCTGTATTAAACTCTGCTTCTGACAACATGACATTTGACTGTTTGAGGGGAAGTCACCTTTGCATTGGAAGGCAGCACTTGATAGTCTGCTACTGTACTGCTGTCATTTCTAGGTGTTGTAAATGCAGAGCAACGTAATCCCACCCAGTGTGTTCCGTAAGGGGATTATAATCCAAGCAGCGCAAATGTAACTTTTTGTATTTAATAACGTATTCCAGTGCACAGTGGCACAAAATTAGGGATTTATTTACCCAAGAGAATCCTTTAGGAAGGATGTTTGTGATAGCTTCGCTAATTGGAAACACTACTGTCAAGGTGTTACGTGGAAGTGGCCTAACTTAAGGAAAGTCAGATATTTAGTCCATGCCTATTGTTGTGCTGTTTGTGTACTAAAAGCAAACACAAATTGTGCATATCCTTACACGGTTTTGTGTTAGTGCACACACACACACAAAATAGAAAGTTACTGCCAAAGTGATTCATAGAAACTGGCTAATAAAAGACAGAAAGATCAGGAAATTTTTAGCTGAGGTTATCTCCTTTAACTTGCTTTGAGTTTTCTGGGGTTTCTTTTTTCTTCTTGGTACCTGTTAGCAAAACTGCAATTCTTCTCTTGCTGTTTAGTCCAAATGCATTTTGCCACCAGTTTGCAGAGCAGACGTTTTTATTTTAAATGTTAACTAGTATGTGATATAACCTTTATCCGTTATTAAAAATGTGAAAATGTTTGTGTTGGACTTCTCAACGTACTGAATGTTGCTGAAATTTTTGTTATACCTGAAACTGTCAGTTGCAGAGAAGGAGGAGCTGCACAAGCAGAGATACCGGGCTAACAGTGTGATGTCCTATAGCCTTGGGAAAACAGACTAAGCCCAGCAAAACAAGGGAGAGTGAAAAGAATGAGAGACAGTATCAAATTAATGCTTTTAATGATAGAAAAATTAGGAAAAAAAGTTGTTTAGAATTCCGTTTCAAAGTTTCATGTTTTAGTTAGGGATAGATCTGTCTTGTATTTTCAGAAGCTTATCACTGCAAATTTTTGTTGCCTGTCATGCATGACGTATGTGTGTTATCTTCTCAGTTGCACTTTGGGGTAGTGTTGATATGGGGCGGGGGGGGGGAGGGGGAAGAAAGATACAGATGCCTTTTTTTATTCTTTTTTTTTTTCTGTAGGTTAAGTGTTTAGATTCTTTGTTTTGATTAGAAAGCATAAAATCTAGTTTGCCCTCAGCTGTCATATGGGTGAAGGCTGATTGAAGAAAACCTCTAAATTCAGATACGTCTTGCTGTTTACATGTGATGTAGTACTAAGTTTGTAGCCAGTAGTGTTATTTTGGGTGATCCTTGCAATTCTGAACTTGAAGTGCAAGGTTATATCTTGCTAATGTAGTGCAACAATTGAAAACATGCATTACACTGGGAAGAATAGGCTTGTGCTAAATAGGGTTTTGTCCTGTGAATTTTCATAGATGATACGCTAATTGATATCTCAGGATGTATGGTATGATGCAGGATTTCTTACTGTTGTGAAATAATAAAATAGACTACTTGCTGATGGGATGGATTCTTTCCGTGCTAAGCTTTCTTATTTTGTGGTCTTGTCAAACTTTCACCAGAATTATACTGGACCAAGGCCAGAAAAAAAAAAAAAGGGAGAAAAAAAAAAGAGCTTTAACAAAGCAGAGCTAGAATGTTTTGTCAGAAGTCAAAATGTGTGTTACTTGTATTGGAGGGATGAACAGCTGACTTTGGCAGTTGCCATCAGATTGGTGCTTCCTGTTTACAGAACTCTCCGAGTTTCTGCAGAGCCCTGGGAATCCTTCCAGCTAGGGAATGCCTGGCTTAAAGAGTGAGTGCTGTTTAAACAGCAGGTGATGAGCAAACTAATGGCAGATGTGCTTCTCTCATCATATCTTAGAGCCAGCTTACTATGGATAACGTACAATTGATGGCTGAGTTGAGGGTGAGAGAAATTAAGTTTAGATATTTTTGTAAATTGTATGGGCTTGATATCTTTAGTTGAAGAGCACTAAAGGTTTGGTCACAGTTGAATAATGGTGTTCTGTAAACACAAATACCTTCCAAACAGAATAACACAGGATTTTGTTACTCATCATTCCTTTCAAACGTGGCCAAGTTTCTGGAATGTAGACTTAGAATAAATGTTTGTGTCATCTCACTGGCGGGAAATCTGGGGTTTTAACAATGGCAATGTTATGAATTGTACTTTAAAGCTTCTTATAAAGTATTAGGAAATAATGAGCTGAAAGACGTAGTTGGAATCTGATATTTACTCTTTTCTTAGTAGAAATATATTTGTCTATTCTTGTATTTTTAAGTTCTGCTTCAGCTCACAAATGAGCAACATCTGCAGAAAGGTAATAGTAGAAGGATAGCGCCAACACTTTCTCTTTTAGAAATTTTGTGTCAAATACAACTCTTGGGAGCAGGACTTTGGACAGTTAGGAATCACAGAATATGAATTTCTGGATTATGAGATCCCCTTATTCTTAAAGAGTTATGAGACTGCTAGTATCATTGCATAGCGTTATTGTTACTTTATATTTTGGTGCTGCATCACTCCAAGCTTTGTAGTATCCTTTGTGGTTTTGTAACAGAGAAAGCATGCTATGGAAGCATTATTATATCTTCTCTATGACATGAGAAGAGAATGGAGTGATCCTGAAGTCTCATATAACCTGTATTATCCCCTGCAAGTTTGTGATTTCACAGGTTTGTATTTGCTGGTGGACAGATTTGAATAGGCCCCTTCGTTACCTGTGCCATAAAACCAGCTGAAAAACGAACACGATGTGGTGATGTTGTGAGGGTTTTTCTATGTCCTGCCTGTGCTTCTCCTTGTCAAAAGTATTGGGATTTTATTGGACAGTGGTATCCTCAGTTATTTAATGACTTAAAAACTTACCTGGAGAAATTTGAAAGTACAGGTGCTTTTCCTTGCAGCCTCTTTAAAAACTCCAAACAGATGTTTTAACTTATCTTGAAATACAAAGATCTCTGGTTTCAGACAGCTTGCGCTTAAACATTTAACAAATAATGATGCATGAAATTAAAAGCAGGCTTCATTTAGTGCTTATATTCTCTTCTAATGTTTATTTAAATTGTTAGCTTGAAGTTTAATGGTACACATAGCAGAAGCAGACTGGCAAACAGCTTCACTTTAAACATGTTCTGTACACAAGCTGACAATGTCCAGTGGCGTAGGTGATGTATAGATTATTGACCTGAAAAAGTCTTGAATTTCACTCACATTGCAGCACAAGAAGGTTTAGGACTGTTTAGCTGTGCTCTGTTAAAGCTGGGGGATGCTAAAGCACTTAATTGGTTACACCACGCCACAGTCAGCGTTTAGACCCAAGTTCTGAAGACTTTGAAAGCTAATGTAAACAATGAAGCTGGTAATGGTTTCTCTACTATGGAAGAGTACAAATGTAAAACATGTGATGAACAGCTGGTTTGTCCTTCAGCTGGGTAAGTGTAAATAAAACACTTCTTTTACAGTTTAGTATTGAATCTGTACGAGGATGAATCTGTCCAGTAGCTACAAATGGGAAAAAGACCACAGGATCAGAAATGAACAACTATCAATCACATGCTCTGGAGAGAGCAATTTAATGTGCAGGAGACAGAAGGAAAGAATGTTCTTCACTTGTAGCTGTGGTTCCTCCAGAGCAGGGCTGAGTGTTGAGGCCATTATTTGCCTTATGTGCTCTATCCCTGGTCTGAGGTGAACCTGGGTCTGGGTGTTCAGTTATAGTTGCTTTTGCAGAACTTGATGGGATCAGTGAATGAGGAATTGCTATGAAGACCTGTTTGCGTATTTTTAAGAGGCCATTACTGCAGATTAGTCACGTACGAAATATTTAAATAAAAACTTGATAATGCTTTCTATATGTCAGATACCAATAACAGAACAGTTGAGCTTTGAAGGAAGGGAATGTGTTTTCTAAAATACAATTTTGTGACTGGGAGAGGTGAGGAATAAACCAAAACTATTGAAAGATATTTTTTGTTTGCTTTTTCCTACCCCTTCTCTCTGGTGTAGCCAGTCAGTACTAACATTGTTAGTTAATGCTGTAGTTGAAGTTTTGCTTTGGATATTTCATGCCAAATTCTTCACTGGTATGCCAGTGTAACAATGAGTTTCATGAGACTTAAAATGGTATTGAAAGCCCCAGGTTTTTGTAATTTTGTCATTAGCAACCTATTAGATCAAAAATTTGTCTAGCAATTCTATTGCAGTAGAAAAAAAAAATTTTGGTTAGTAGGCATATTTTGGTTTATTTTAACTAATTTTTTAATTGTACAGCAAGATCTATCATTCTTATGAGTACAGAGAGACCAAATGACTTCAACATATGTGGCAATATTTTGGTTGCACCTTTTATCTTCCTGTTTAAATACTAATTAGATTTAATGTATATGAAAAATATGCCATTACCTATATTGTTATTTTTACAGAAGTCTGCACTATTATTTCTTTTTCTCAATGACTCGGCTGTAATATGATTATTTTTAGAACTAAATTAATGAAATATGTTCCTAACCTTTGAATTCATAGTGTTTTGAGAACACTCAAGATTAATTCCTGGGTATGGTGCATGGGTTCTGTTTAGAAATACAGTATAATGCTAGTTTTGTACCATTATTTTTACAGATTTTAAGATGGATGCATAGCGTTCAGCTGTCTAGAGTCTTGCTTATCATAGACCTACTCATTTGCACTGTATTGCTGTGTTAAAATACACTCTTCAGCATAATTGTAGCCCTCAGTAGAAATTCTGCATATCAAGTAATATCTTTGTTTAAAAAAATATATTAATATATTTGAAACCTTCTTTTAACTTTTTTAAAAATTACTTTAATTGGAAAATAAAATACATTCTGTGTTTTAAGGAATGTTCTGTTCAGTGTGTATTTAATTTGGCTTAGAGTCTGATATTTTTAAAAGAAGAGAAACGGTCTGTCTAAATTTACTGTTAAGTAGAATACTGTAATATTATTACTGTAGGCAGTTGTTTTTTACTGCCACTATTTAGAGGTTAATTCCCCACAGCTCAGCCCATGCAGTGAATTGTAGGCACATACTATATTGTTGCTGATTTTACATTGAGATGGTTTAGCTGAAATTGCTGGTGAAAGCAGTTGGAATGGATGAGGCTGTAGTCACACAGCTTGCTTCCAATGGCTCTGTAGATGGCAACCTTCAGCAGAAGTGGGCAAACAGATGGCCCATGGAAGTGGCATGAGTGAGAACACCGTGAACCACTGCAGGGGTTTTGCAGGTGACTGTGTTGGTGTCTTTATTTGCTGCTTGTGTCTGGAGGTGAGAAGGAGGGTTATGCTCTTGTTTCAGACTTTTACTTCTTTCCAGACTAACGGTCATTCTGCAGCTGATGATAAAATGGTGTAGAAGATTAAAAATTGACCCTTCGTTGATCTTAGCAACAACAACAACAAAAATATAAAAATCTTCAGTAGCTCAGCTGGCAATACTAGAGATACTAAATCTCAGTAATTTCTTGTTGCTACTATATTTTGGCTCAATCTCTGTTCCTACACCTCCAAACCATGGCTGGCTGCAACAAGAAAACCAACATTATCCCATCCTTTTCATCATTGTGTTGTAGTATATTGGTCAAGGTGCTACAAATGAGGATAACCTGTGGATTCTGGGTTTTGATGTTGTACACGACTGGGCAAATAACACTATGTTCTGTCTGTAGGAGAGGGATAATGTGTACCATCTTCTTTGCTTTGCTCACATAACAGAAACTTTTAAGACATTTCCTGGTCTAATACTCCATTCAAATGACCCACTACAAGTCACTCGAAGCCATTTTACTTGTCTCTGTATCACCCCAGTACTACTGTTATGGTCGAGTCTTACAAAGTTGGTGCAGTGAGACCTGGTCTCATTTGGCGTAGCCAACATTTGTCCTTATTTCAAGCGCCCAACTTGTGTAATTCGTAAAGAAGTCAGCTTCTTGCTTATCTGATGTGGTTTATGAGTGGTGAAGTTAAAACTGTATCATGGTTTTATCAGGCTTTTATCATGTGCGGTGCTATTAAATTAATCCTCTTACATAAGAGTTTTCTAATTGAAATAACAGTAGAGTGGCAACGTCCTTCAGCAAATGCTGAACTAATACAGTCATTTTTCTAGCTTTTGAGTGTTTAGCATGGACTTCAAAGCCTTTGAATTTTGTGTACTGGTAATAAAGCTTCCATGGTGCTTAATCATTGAAGGAAGTGAGTTGGTTCAGAAAACAACTTTGTACGTATTTAGGGCAATATGACGGACAGCATGTTTAATGTCAGTAAGTAAATGCTATTTACGCTGGCAGAACTGGGGTTCCCATGAGCATAGTTGTGCATGTATAGGTAGAGCATCTCTTTCGATGAAATTGTAAGACTGTCTTATGTGCTTTTGAAACTCAAGTTTAAATTTCTTTTTACAACCCCTTTTAAAAAGTGTCTCACAAAACACATGCTTTGAGTGAATACTTCTCTTATTCTGTACTCCCCTGAAGAAGGTGAATGTTTTGTTCTTACAAAGAAATCCCTGTAAAAATGAAAGAATTCTGATGAAAATGTAGTGTCACGTCTTTTGCTGCAGACTCTTTACATGGAAAGAAATATACTGCCAAGTCTTTTAAAGTGTAAGAAGAGAGAGCCTAGCATGTGAAAGTTATTCAAATTGTTAAAACTGATCAGTAATGATGGCACATAGTTTACAAAAATACCAGGAAAAATTAAGAAGTATGTGAATGACTTATTTCACAGACTTTTCTTTCATCTAGTCTTTCTTGAGTGGGGGAGAAAATAAAACACTAAAAGTTATTAACCCAATGTAAGCATTTCTAGAACAAGACTTTAGTGGCATCAAGTCTATAATCAGCAGTTGCTGTTGTTTTTTATGCATGTTCAATCAGTGGTTTAGTATAGCCTTACATACACTATCTGCTGGCTGTGTTTTTAACCATGCTAGTGAAAGAGATTATTAGTATTTTTCATTAGAACCTTAAAAGAACCTTTCACAGGCTGTGAAAGAGGAGGAGAAACACATCTCATTAAAAAACAAAACAAGACTCTCTCTCTGTTTGCAATGACTTTTCACTACAGCATGGCTTATTGCATCAATAATTTATGCAAATGAGTATAAAATTAGGTCTGCAGACCAAGTTCAGGTTAAGGCATTTTCTTTGAAGAACCTGAATTTCTGAAGAAAAGATTAAAGAATGCATGTGCCCTATGAAGAAAACTTTTCTGCTTTGTTTTTTTTTTTTGTTTTTCACTTGCTTGCAGAAATCATACCACATACTTAGTCAGCACTTGCTTAATGTAGTGAAAGTATGAGAGTTATACACAGCATCTTGGAAAACATGGAGTAAAAGATTTTGATTTGGGTGGTAAAACTCTTTACAACTTTCCAAGTCTTGCAATTCTATTTTAACCAAACATATTTTCCTGTTTTGTCATCTATTATGTTATGAGTGTCTGAATTCCTGGTTCACAGCGATTTGGTTGCAGTTGATGAATAACACAGTAGATGTAATTGGTACCTAGTAAAAGTTCTTGTACAAGCAAGTGGCATTTTGAAAATAATATCTGTTTGTATTAGATCAAATTAGATATTGCTATTTATTTAGCATACCACATTTATTATTTTCCTGCAATATGGGCTTCAACTTTAATGACCACCTTGCATCACTTTTGAATGTGGCTGCTCTTATGTCAAGAAAACATGGTAAAGCTTTTAGTTTTCCTTACAGTGAAGCCCAGAGTTGGTTCTTACTGGGTTTTTGTTGTTGTTGTTGTTACTGGCATTGAAGGAGTAATTTTAATCATATGAATAGCTGTGGGCAAGTTGAAGGAGGCTGATGAGTTGATCTGCTCTAAAGTTCTTGTGGCCAGCAAATCCTTTTACAGTGTCTGTACACTAGGCATAGTATGCTAATTTATTTTTAAAAGTCATTGAAAAGAAATGTATGAAATGCCTTTTGCAATTGTATGTTCAACTTTAAATCACAGTGTATTGCAAGTGTTTGACTAGGGTCTCTTTGGGCTTAAGTGCAAGAAGTTAATTTTATGGCTCGAGACACTTCGAATTGTATGTAAATCATACCATTGTTTCCACATTGAAAACTAGAGGAATCTCATTTCAAATTACAAACCAGAAAAAGAATATTTAGATGTGATTCAGCTAACTTTAAAACTTTTCCAGCTTCTGATAGAAGGCATTGTATATTGTATGTCTTAAATTAACAACAGAAAAGCCAATGTAAAAAGTAGGATGTGTTTTGGCTTTTCTGCTGATATTCATAAAACAGCAAGGAAAACAGTCTATAGCAGTTTGATGATGTCTCTGTACAAAGCACTTTAAATTAGGAAGAATGAATAGATTCTAAAAGTGACCCAAATTTGCTTAATTTTTTTCATATGTGACCATCTTTATATCAATTATAGTACAGAAAGAACTAAATATTGCAACATGATTTTTTCAACCTGACACTCCATTTTTCATTAGTGTGTCTTCCTTGATCCACAAACAAATGGTTTTGCACTCACAAATGTAATTTCCAGTATGGTTTTTTTTTGGTTTTTTTTTTATTCCATGTAGCTCTTTCTCTTTTTTTGATACTGGTAGTTAGTAGATTACTATTCAGAAAGTTACTCGCTAGAAATGTTAGAAAAAAAATGCAACTGATGCTTTTGTAAAAGCACTGGTTGACCTGACAGTCTTTTCAACTCAGTGAAGAGATTAAAGGAGGAAGGCAAGAAAGTGAAATAAATACTCAAGAAACTATTCCTATGGTAAATAATTCTCCCCAACAATTTTACCCAGGTTCACCTTTTCTAGCCAATGAAGATGGTGTACTTGGTGGTGTGATAGTTCTTCGGTCTTGCAGGTGTTCAGCAGAGCCTGAATCGTCACAGGAAAAGCCAACTTTACTAGGTAAGAAATTCTTACTCATTTTTACTTGAGCTAGGTGCTAACTCAAAGTGAAAGATGAAATAAAAATTGTCTATGCATGTTTACCATTGTTCAAAACTCCCAGAGAAAACAAAAAGGAAGTTAAATTGTTCGAGATTATAAAACTCCAGGAAGTGAAATAGTAGTATGAACCTTGTTTGTTCTCTAGAACTATGGAAAAGGGCATTCTTTCTGACTCGTTATTTCTAAGCAGAATTGTGATTCAGAGGGTTGTGTGGGATCCGTCTAAAACCATGGCAAAGAAATAAGTGTTGCTTGTGGTGAGGCAGGGTATGTTACTCATAGAAAAATGCATTTTTAGCTAAGGGTGATGCCTATGACTGTTTACTGCTTCTCAGTGATTTATATGCTGTCTAAAAAGTTCTTTGTTCATCCTTTTTGCAGGACAAAATGTGAAAAATTGGAGGATAAACTTAAAATTTGGGAGATTGTTTTATAGTTAGAAATTTTTTTTATGCCCGGGAAAATCTGTTCAGATAAGTCACAGTTAGTATTTGTATATGCAGACCACAAGAATACTTGCTGCTTATATTGGGAGCAGCAGAAAACTGTCCTTCGCCTCCATCAGTAGCTGACTGGTTAAAAAGGTTCTGAGCTTTACTGCCCTTAAGCCCTGTTTATGTCCTAGAAACAAGACCCTCGTCTGTCTCGCTGCTTTACAGTGGAACAAGTGTATTGCAGTAAACTGTCTTGTGGTTTGTCTTAGAGGAAGGGCTAGGAAACTGAAAGCTGTGCACTACTAGCAGAGGTGGGTGGAAATACAACCCAGAGACAGTAAAGCCCATGTTCCTCTTTGAAGGCAGGGATTCGGGACTGGGGGCATATGAATTACTTCAGCATGACACTTGTACCAGCTCTTCCTCTGGTACTTCTCAGATGTGGGCATGTGTCTGGTCATGCTATGTGCTTATGTATTGGGTCACATGAAGCTGTCCAATATATATTTATGTTACGCTGCCAGAATTAAAGTTGTTTTCTTTCATGTAATCCTATGGTTTATTATTGTTTCACCATGTTTCATGAGTCACTGTCAGCAGCATTACAGATTTGAAGTAGATCTCATCTCTTTTAAGATCTGTCGTGACAAATTTGATCGCCTAGCTTGACTTTGTGTATTAAGGCAGGTCATAGCATCTCACCTGGTAAGTCAATTTCTTAAGTTGCACAGGATGAGGTGTATGTTATCTTTCAGTTTTGTTCTTAACCTTTTGTGAAGTAATTTTGTTCTTAATTGCACCTTCCTGGGTTGCATTTACAAGAATCTTTAAATATCATATTCGACATTGTCTGTGTTGGTCAACTTGAGTCAGGTTGTACCCCCCTCCAGTCATTCACTCTAATAAGTAGATGTGCAGATGCTCTCAACACAGTTAAAAACTTTCTTGTTTCGCTACCTAACAGCTGAAATTTATGTATGTTTTATGCTTTTAGTCAACATCTCATCCATAGGAGTTTCATGTATGTTTATTTTGCTATTACAAAGAACCAGAGATTTGGGAGGTGGATCCTTGCAATTCTGATGGTGGTTCTGGGATTATCCTGACGGACAACAAAGGAATTTTGGAAGGCTTGGATGGGAAAAGGTTTTAGAAATAGCTTTTGTATGTTATATTTTTTAAGTTATTACTTGAATAGCTTGTCTTTTTGAAGAAGTGGACAATCAAATAGACTTTCACAGTCATCTTACTCTTGTCTTCCAACTATTTGAAAGCCAAGACTGTCTATAATCTTGACTCCAGGATCAGGGCACAGCTTGTTAAACTTACAGAGAATGTTGCAAGTTTGATTTATAGTTTTCAGATTTGAGTGGAATAACTGTGAGATTCTACAACATAAATTCTATCCCTAAAAAAAAAAAAAAGAGTTAAGAAAATGAAAATACAGGTTTGATTAAATGAGAAAAAACAAGATCAACTTAATGTTCAATTTCTTATATTTGGAAGTGAAATAATTATTTCTGTTTGTTTAATGTTTGTCATTCCTGTAGGAAAACATGTTCCTATTAAGGAAGATTTGGTATTTTGTCCTCAAAAACTAATAAAGAAAATCTCCATATATCGTACATCATAAGTAGACTATTTATCCATTGATTTTTTGGCTTGCTTTCCACTGGAGTAAGATTCATGTAGCACAGCTTATTCTAAAGGTATTTTTTTAAAACTATTGGAACAAATTGCAAGAAAGTAATTTATTAAATGGTTGAAAATATATGAAATGGTTTTGGATAAGTATGTAATTTAGGATTTTCATTGTAATTCCAGTATTTGTAATAGCTAGGAATAAATATCTTTCATGCTAGTACATGCTACTTTTGGTGGACAATGTAGAAGGAAAAAAAATATTAAAAACTTAAAAGAATATGCCTTAAATTATTAAAGGCAAAGAAATAATATTTCAAGGTTATTTGGCCAGAACTGTTGCCTAGCTTCTCAAAATTGAAAGATGAGATTAAATTTGTCTCCCAAAAATATATGCTTTCACTGACAGTTGAACCTTTAAGTGTTAGGGAGCGATTAGCCTCATCGAACGCACTTATATTGCACTAAATATGTTTCACTCTCTGAAAGCTTTTGACTAACCTTTGGCTGTATCAGTCATGAATCTATTACAGGGGAGAAAAGTGCATACCTAAATGAAGTTCGTTTTTCTTTTATGATATCTACATATCTGTCAGAATCTTCAGGTCTTGCCAGGATTGTCTAAACTTTGATCTTCTACTCCAGGTTAATTGCTATGCAAGGATAAATGATTCAGAGGATAAGCATACTCAGCATGCTGTGACCTTCATCAACCATATTAAAAGAACATGAGGAATAGGAATGAATAAGAGTTTTAAAACCATCTAGTGATGTTTTTTACAGTATGTGAAAGCCTCTCTAAAGAAATATGTAGAAAGAGCTTTTTACATGTAATTCATGTAAGACTTCTCCTGTAATCCAAAGGAAAAATTCATTCTTCGGTGCAGATTTTTTTTAACTTTTCACAGTATTCTGTGAAACTTCCTGAGTTCTGATCATCTATTCTTTATTTTTCCCACTTCCAAATTATGTACTTAATGTCCACAAATAAAAATGACTGTGACATAGAGCAGGAAGAATACAGTGTGGCAATTTATAAAGCTCCACTGGATGGGAGCTAAATATATGAATAATGTGCTCTTTGTCTGAATTTGGTGTTGCAGCTGAGTAGGAGTGTGTGTGTATATACATAAAGATACCTGTGTATTTATCAGAGAATCGAAAGATCTAAGCCCAGTAGTGGGGTGTTTACACAATTGATAAATTGGACCACTTTCAAACTTGAGAACACCGCCTTACTGGATTAGCTTGCATTAACAATACACATTAGCAGTGGTTAGTTTTTGGAATCATTATCACTACAAACACAACAGTTGATCTTTAAAATCTATATCCTAAATTAGCTGTGCATGTTCAGCAAGGTGATACTGTATAGCTAGTGCTGGAAGTCAAGGTGATCAGTTCTGAGAGTGCTTTCATAGGGAAGGCAAAATCAAAATGGGCTCATTTCTTCTCAGTCTTTCTTTCTTCTCTTACCTTTGGTGCTCCTTACCCTCTCCCCGATGAAGGGGGCTGATTGCATATGCTCTCAATGTAATTCAGCATGCTTTTGGGACCAGGTCTTGCTGTAAGTTTGCCAGGCGTTTTTCTGTTGTGCAGCGTTGTTCTGATTCCATCAGACAACTCTCCTGCTTTTTCTGCAGGATTATTTGCTTTCACCAGATGTCCTTCCTCCCTGCTCTGTATCTTCAATTCTCCTCTTGCTGACTTTTCTACTTCTGTATGTTTTCCTGTATCCTACTCGTGCGATTAAACCACAAATCTTCATTGGTAGTTATGTATGTATTTATGCTCAGTTTTGTGAAAAAAATGCTTGTTAATGGTTATTCTGTTGACAGTGTTACAATTCTACAGAATCCTTTTATGCCGTCTGGGTTTATGCTGTTGTGGTGTGGTTATGTCTGGGTTCAAGGCAAGCAATGCAAATTATATCTGCTTCTACTTCATGGGTGGAACAGGCCTCTGCTTTAAAAGTTGGTCCTGTCTTTCAGCTGTAGTTGCAGTTGATGTATTTCACATCGTGGACGCTCCATATCATTGGAGTAACATTCTAATTCTGGGTATTAGTTCTGCAGTGTGTGATTACAAATAGTGCAGGAATATCTTGTTTGCTTGACAGCTGTTTCTTCTGAGATTAAATTATTCTGGTAAGTAGGTTTTGTTCTTTTTAAGTTTGGTTTTGTCCTTTCCGAAACTAACTCTTAAGCTATATTTGTTTCTCAAGATTCCAGTGTTAAATTACATCTTATATTTTAAACCAATGCATTTTTTGTGACTTCTTGCATTTTCCTTTATAGTGGAATTTTTGTGGAGCCATACAACAGAGAGCATGTGTGTAGGATATATGTCTGCACAGGACGGCAAAGCGAAGGTAAGCCGTGAGCAATAGGTTGTAATACAGTAGAATGAGTGCACAATCTAAGGAGAATACAAAATAACTGTAATGAAATATATAAGAAATTTCTGTCTTAAAGAGAACAGAAAAAGTAATGGGTGCATAAGTAGTTAAATGGATCTATTGATTTATTAATTTTTTTTAAAATTGCAGTGGTTAACATACTTATATGCAACAGTTAATAAACCTACATTAATGTATGTATTACATCAGGAGAAGGTGCCACAAGCACATGTCCATTCCCTCTGCTGACAGTAATAGTATTTCAATAACTTTATCCAGCTTGATTCAGTTATACTGGATATTAAGGGTGGCACAGTATTTTTCTGTGAGATGTATTCCTTAAGGTAAAGCAATTGTACCATCAAGGAAAGAGAGAGAAGATATAAAAAAACTTTGAGCTAGTTCCTAAAATAGTCTCTGTAATAAATGATTTGGATATTAACATCCGTGTTTTCAGTTTCTCGGGGCTTAATCATATTTTTTTTTTTTTTAATGAGAGAAATAATATGTTAAAATTGAATTTAGCAATGGAAACTGGGAAAGTCCTTAACATCAGGATCACGGAGTAGGGATTAACCAAGAGGATTTTTAGGAATAGAGCACTGAAGGGAGAAGAAGACAGGTATTGTGATGTAGGAGCTAGAGCATTTAGGAGAGGCGTTTGGACAGGGAGGATGAACATGGGAGAATCTCCACACAGAATCATAATTTCTGTTGACATTTATATGTGTACAGCCATAAATACTCAAGACTAAGAGTAAACAATCAGAACTAGTTAAAGGAAGTGACAAAAGTGGGGGAAAGGGAATAAGAAGGTGGCTCCCTGATACGGTTAAAATAATGGGGGAGGTGGGGGTGTTTACTGGAATATTTGAACGTATTAGAGGAGAAGATAGCAGCCAACAAGTTTGTACCAGCAGATAAGAGCAAGAAAGACACCCAGCATTTTGATGGAAGGATGAATGTTAAAGCCTGGAAAAGGGAAGAACTTGAGGGCCTGGATTTGTTGGCACTCCTCAGAAGTGGCTGCTGGTGTATCTGCTAAAGAAGAAGGCTCAGTCATTGGGGGGGGGAGAGGGGCGGAGGAAAGGACAACAAAAGCAATGTTCCCCCCTCTCCCCCTCTCCCCCT
>JAVJGJ010000032.1:7541004-7582473 GCA_035590215.1 Microhierax caerulescens | reverse complement strand
TAAAAGGATGTACAAAAGAATTAAATTAAAATCAGATATTTTAAACAAGAATGGTGAAACATGCTGGTTGAAGCACTGGGAATGGATGAGTTCATCCATAAAGAGTAAAACATATAGAAAAAAAGACAAGAATGCCCCAGAAGGAGGAGAAAGGTAAAAAGCAGCTGGTGAAGGAACAGCTAGTAGAGGTGTTAGTGAAGTACTTGCTTTCATGACTTATGTAGAGTTCTTTCCAGTTAATTATCCATGGAATAGAGTGTGGTTTTACTTGTTTTCTTAATATTTATTTCAGATTTATTAGAAGAGGGTCCAAACTTGGGTTAAAAGCTCAGACCAAACTGAGTGAAACTAAAGCAAGCTCAGCTGCAGATGTTCTAGTATTCACTGGTTAGTTTAAAAATCATTATCTTGTGTTCATGGTGAAAGGAAAACTATTAGAACTAACAATGTTAAATTATTCCCGTGTGCACACCTGCCTCTGGCTTACACTGCAAGGCTCAAAATATTATTGTTTCTTCCTGGTAGTGTCTGTCTAATTAATAAATAAATGCTAAATATGAAATCTGCCTGGTAATGAGTACTAGCATGACAGTGTCATGCCCAGAGATGTTTTCCTACTTGCAGTTGCAACATTTGACATCTGGTGTGCATTGTTTTCATACTGCTGGTAAATTCTCCAGCTGGTAATCTTGATTGCGCTGACAGACACAGCTGCTCTTCTTGGTTCACTTTTAAATTATGTTTTTGACCTTCATTGAAGAGTTAATCCCCCTCCCTTTCTTCTTCCTTTGAGTCTGTGGCCACAAATGCTTTCCAGAGAAAAACCGCAAATGCTTTTGCTGCTGCCTTCTATTGATCAAAAAAAGTCCTCAGTCATAAAAGCTGGAATTTTGTTCTGCTGCAACTAGGACTAAGTTATAGATGGAAAACTGGGCTTGAAATAGAACACAATGTATTGCAAGTAAAAAAAAAAAATCCCTTCAATAGAGTAACTGTTTTGGTACAGTTAATTTTGAGTGCTTGTCATGAAAGAATAATGGTATAAGAATTCATAAAAGTATAAAATATCACTTGTTTATAAGTACCATAGCAAAATGATCAGGCAGTGGCTTGTAAGGAAACATCTTGCTTTCCTGTTTTCCTAGGGTGGTAAAGAGCTTCAGTTTTTATTCCTTTCATCAGTCTAGGACTCAAGTTTTATTCTTAAACTGAGGGGTTGTCACAGTGGCCGATTTTTGACTGATTCAATTTAATGAACATGAAAACATATTTTTATAGCAAGAATTTTATAAAGTGAGAAGGTTTTGAAGTGCACTGTTATGAATTAGACTAATATTAGAATCATAAATATATTAAGAGGTACATAATAAAGAAAAAAAAAAAGGATCCTGCTTTATACTCTTAGTGTGATTCTTTGTGCATTGGAGGTTAATACATTTCCTAATAGGACCTGGCAAATGATAGTTCTGAACCCCAGATGAAGATTGTGGAGGTACAGAAGGCCTTTCTTACAAAGCAAACACTTAGAGACTTACAAGCTAGATACCAGCTCACCTGCAGACACTGGTATGCCTGAGAGGTGGAAACATACTCAACCTACTAATGATCAGCAACTCCTTAAAAGAGCAGTGGGACAGGACAGTGGAGTCAGAGGTTTGAAGTGCTTTGTACATCGTGACCTGCCAGAGCCTTTGCCTATTTAGCTCCGTGAGCTCTCCAAGTACTGATCTGTAAGTATCCTTGTAACAGGGGGTTATTTCCTCCCAATTTAGAGAAGACCAAGTTCTGCAGCTGGCTACTCGCCTCCAGAGTGGACTGCCTAAATGCTAACTGGCCAGCATAAAATGGCTGAGCCTGCAAGGGCTGTGGAACAGTTTTGCACTGTGACTAATGACTGTTTGATTTAAAGCATACTTTCTGGAAAGGTGTCCGGTCTTTTTTTGGAAAACCAGTTGCCTGGATAAGTCATGGTTTCCTGTTGAACATTGGTTTAAAATGTTTGGTTGAACATTGCTTTAAAAATACTGTGGAGGCTTGCCAGATGAACTAAGTTCACACCTTATTGCTGACAGTCATCTTTGGTTGATCGTCCGATTACTTGCCTTTAGCTCTGTCCTAAAGCTGGAAGTATTCCAGCTCCTCCACCACTGATAGCACTGGCAATGTCATCTTCACTAGCTGAATAGTGGATATCTCACTGACTTCCCTCTGGTTCTTACGCCCTGGAACCCTTACCTCGCTGCTGCAAGCAGCTAATCAAGGCATATTCTTGCTGGTTCAGCTGTACTCTTCTTTGTTTCTTGTCGTCCCTCTTGACACGAGCAGTTTCATAATCACTCAGTGCCAGTGTTTTTCATAGATTGGCTGCGAAGAGAAACAAACTTTTCATCGGAACAGCTTTGACTCTTTTACGTGCTTCTTGGAACCTATTGCTACAACCTTCCCAGGCTGTGCCTGGGAGCCTCAGCTATGATGAGCTTAATGAACAGTTATACTCTGGTTTAGAAGGTGCCAGTCCCAGGCTTCCGCCTTACTGAAGCAACACCATGACAGATTGTTTCAGCATTAGGGCTGTGCTTTGGGAAGGATGAATGGACTTCCTGAGAACTCCTGAAGCAAATTCCTGCATTGCCATCTATCTGATGTTGAATTGCCACCTAAGCTGACATTCAGCTGTTTCTAGCCATTAGTGAGGCTGTTGGAATATTCTAGGTTGCTGTGGAAGTTTCTAGCCGCAGCCATGAGAACAGATAAAAAATACTAGTCTGTGGACTGCCTCTGCACTTTACCCAGCTCCTTGTGTAGCCATAACTGCTGCATCAGAAAAGGTTAAGACTTCTAAACTGAAGGATGGGGAGATTAAGTAACTTCATGAACTAAGGAGATACGTGGTTTTTTTCTTTTTGGTTATTGTGATGTCGACTCATGAATTACTTGATAGGAATTCAAGATCTTTGGTAAACAGTTCTTTTAGATTTCCTGCCCGAACAATCTTCTCTTTCTGAGACACTAGTCTTCAGGATGACCTTCCAGGTGTTTGGGGTTTTTTATGGATCCATAATAGATCCAACAGTAGATCATAGCGTCAGCTAAGAAGGTCATCCTGTGTCCTGGTTTCAGGTGGGATAGTGTTAATTATCTCTTAGAAGCTAGTACGGTGCTGTGTTTTGGCTTTGATGTGAGACTTTTCAGTTTCTCGGTTCTTGTGAGTGAAAAGGCTGGAGGGGCACAAGGAATTGGGAGGGGGCACAGCCAGGGCAGGTGACCTGAGCTAGCCAAAGCGGTATTCCATACCATGGGACATCAGGCCTCGTATATATACTTGGGGGTTGGCTGTGGTGGGTGGATAATTGCTTGGGCCTGGCTGGGCATCAGCTGGTGGGTGGTGAGCAGTTGCTTTGTGCACCACGTGTGTCTTTCTTCCTTCCCCTCTGGATTTTATTCTTTCCCTTCTCCTTTTCATTATAACTGCTATTGTCATCACTGTTATTATTGTTCTTTCATGTTTATTCTGTTTCAATTATTAAATTGTTCTTATCTCAGCCCTCGAGTTTTATGTTCCTTTCCAGCTCTCCTCCCCATCTCTCTGGGTGACAGTGGAGTAAGCCAGCAGCTGTGTGGTACCTAATTACCAGCCAGGGTTAAACCACGACATCTTGTTACCAGAGCTCTGACCTCTTTAAAGATACTCTGGCAGCTTTCAGTTAATCAGTTCCTATTTTCCTGAACTGATTTGGTTACCTTCTGAGAGCTTAAACAATTTTTTTGTTACTGCTGGGGAAAATAGGTCTATTCTGATGGCTATAGGGTTGCTCCTTGGAGTTCTGTCCCTACTGCAATTGCTGATGTGCAGTATTTGAGGTCTTACTGGTTGGTGTAGCATTTGGCAGAGCAGTTTTAAGTGTCACTTTGCAGGGAGGGCTTTGAGACCTTGTAATTTGGGAGGGGGAGAAGTAACTCCTTGAACTCACCCATAATATGACTTCAGATGTAAATGCAGAACAGGATGGAAGGTAAGTTAGTGCGTAGGTTGCAAGTTAATTGACTCCTCTTAGTTACATAGTCTTCATATCTTCTTGTTCCTTGTATGCTTGCCCGGTGGAGGATGCTGCAAAGGAAAAGAAGTTATTTAGTCTCAAATGACAGTACAGTGTGTGCCTGCAATGTGAATTCACATACTAACTGCATCTCTTGAAGGTTCTGTTATGGGTAGGCAGCCTTTCTTTGATTTAATGTTGTGTATCTGTGCATAATCAAGCAGGAGCCTTTTTATCTCAGGCAGGGTCTGCAGAGTATTTGCTCACTTAAGGCCTACAGTGTTGTGTGTGCAGAAAGCGTAAGTGAGCAGGATGCACCACAGAACGTCTTTTTTTTTTTTTTCTTGGGTCTCCCAAGTGTCTTATATTATCTTAGTAACTGAGAGTCGTTTGTGGTGGTTAGTGTTTTTACTTGAAACTAGGTACTTCCTCACTGTTTTCAGCAGTGCTTGAAGCCAGAGTGCTTTCTTTCCAGTGAAAAATCTAGTGTCAATACCAACAATGTGCAGTTGTGGTCCTGTGTTACGTGTAGGTATTTGAAATAATCTGTCGGCTCGCTATGCTTCTTAGTATGTATAAATTTGCTGTATAATCTATGTATAAGTGTTGGTAACTTTTGCAAATATTGTAACTGTTGCAATACTTTTGAGATATCCTTGTAGTTCGGCTTCATAGGTTTTGCTTTTTGTAACAGCTTAATTGACCTAGACAACAGATTTCTAAAAATCTAATTGTAATATTGAATGTACTCCAATTCAGTTGCCAGTTTAAATCTGTCTTTGACAGATACCCAGTTCATATAACATGAATAACTAAGCTTTATGTTATGGCAGGCTTTAATATTACAAAGTTGCATATGCCATTCTTTCCATTTTCTAATGAAGCGAATTCAAGTTGCTTTGTGAGATGTGGGGTAACAGTAGTGGAGTGTTGCATATTGCTGTGTTTGAAAACATCTGTCAGCAACAACTGCTGTCTACACCAAATATTGTGGTTGCAATATGCAAACAGAAACTTTATCTTTGACAGCTAATTTCATTTTCTAGTATGAGGAAACATAGTGGACAGGGAGACCATTTCCAGTTAATTTTTCCTGTTGAGATGTTAAGTGTTGTAATCAGATTTATTTGCCTTTGCTAACACTGTAAAATGTAGCAAATTCACTTTGCTCTGTTTGAAGTGATACATATGATAAACACTGATTGTAGTGATTGTTGTTAGTTTTCTGGTGGTGGGCTTCTGTATTTTGCTTTGTGTGTAAAAGGTCTGTAAAAGCCCTTTTGTCAGGAGAAGGGCAGGTATCCACTGCTCGTTGGGTGAAAAAACACATCTTGAAAGAATCCTAATTCGAATTTGAAAATTAGTGGAAAAATTTGCAGAGTTTGTTTAGTTAACAGGAATACTCATTCAGATAATTCAGTCATTTATTTCATACTACAGAGACAGTTTTAACTTCATGAGACAGGAAAAGTATATGTCACTGGGTTTTTTTGTTTGTTTGTTTTCTTTAATCTGCACGTCTGGAGACTGGGGAATCAGTCAGAAATTTTCACTTGAAAAGAACGCTGTGCATACAGTAGAGCATCCAGTTCTCTCATAAAAATAAGATATTTATATTTGTTGGAAATAACCTTCAGTGCTAAGATACTAGTTAGAATATTTGGCTTGTAGACCTTCGTGGGAAATAGGGCCTCTGAGATGGGAAGATAAGTTCAGTTTTTTGGGTTGAGTGTCTTGCATAAAACCATTAGTTCTGGAACTCTCCTCACAGTTAGCTGACATATTTTAGAACAGAGTAGAGAAGATAGGATTGTATATTCAGGTATGCAAATATAAATGCAATAACCTGATTTAGCACCTGCTATTCAGAATGTTAAAAATCACATTTTAAGATATAAGGCAATATTTTAGAATACCTCTATGAAAACCTAGGACACTGAACTGAATAACTGATTGTTCATACGTGGCTTTAGACTGTCTAAATGCATGTATGAATGATTTAGAGAGATTAAAATCCTTTAGTTTTTCAACTGTCTTGATTTTTTTTTCCTCTAATGCTTTGTATGAATGTTTTTAGGTACATAAATAGTGTATAGTAATAAACTTAACCCACAGAGTAAGTTTAAGCTTGGAAAACCATTGGATTCTTAAGCAACCTGTACATAGAATGAGTATTTTCAGTATCTGAGATCCAGAGGCACATCATCAGTATGTCTGTCTTTCTACCTTTTGCTAACAAGGACTATCATTCTGGAGCCACCACCACCCCCTTTTTTTTTTTAAGACTTCATCAAACAAGTTACACATGGGATATTCTGATAGCAGCAGTTGCCCGTATTTTGTGGGGCACCTTCTCCTGTCATATGGCAGGTTTACATTCAAACCGTGTACGTTGGGAATGCATGGACAGATGCTTCTCATGGTGGAAGCACGTATCCAGGTAGAAGGCTCTGAATTTCTAAAGAATATATCAGTTTGGTGGTACTTTTCTTTAAGGAGTAAAGTTGTAGAAAGCATTTTCATTGATGATATGATGTCCTTGGTCTTTCATTTTATTTCATTTCAATAGTGTAATGAATGGAAAAAGTTTGGTTTATAAATTATTCTGTCCAAAGCACATCCTGAGCATGTAATAAGAAAGCTAAACACATGAAGTACTCCCCAGATTTGCTCAAGAACTGAATGTGCTGCCATCTGGTAGTTGTACTGTGTCCTCTTGGCAGCACTTGATTGACTTCAGTTTTCTCATGCAGCACTGGCTGTCTTTTGGCTTAAACTTTATATTCATTTTACATTGTATTTATGCTTTTAATGAAAAGAAAATGAAGCTGTTATGACAAGCTAATACTTTTATGTGAATGAAGGAAGAGACTTCCGTTCTTTAAAGAAAAAAGTATTTTTTTTTATATTAGTTGGTCTCAAGTTTATTTCTGAATGTTGTCTATGGGAGATGATGTAAGTCGGCACAACTTGTGTTATTTGTATTTTGTATTTTTCAAAGGTATACTAAAAATGTGTAACTTGAAAAGTAGATCAAATGTTCATGGTGAAAAGATTAAACCATATGTTGTTGATGCAGCAGTTAGCACTTATTCCAGGGCAGAAAGACCTATTAGTGTTGGACTTGAAGGGTAGTGGGAAACTTTCCGGTGTGTATCAAAAGGCACTGAGAGATAGTAACGTTCCATGACCTGTCTACAGCACTGGGGTTGGGGGAGTTGGTTGCTCCATGTTTTGGTTTGATTAGGACGGAATAAGGGAAGCATAGCATTGTTTGTTTGGATGGCAAGTACATGGAGCAAGAATCATTGTCTGAAGGTTGGTTAGCTTGTTTGTGCTTTATGGAGGGGTGAGAAGCAAAATCAAGTATTCAATCTAGCATTTACCTTTTTTCCTTTTAAGCTGTGGGCATAAGGTTCCTCCTTTAAACTGCAGGCAAAGATCTGTTGTGACTAACTGATTTCCTAATTGTCGGGACCTCTTCTCCTACTGGGCCCTCACCAACCTCACTTTCCTCTGGGGAAGCAAATCGAATCAGAGTATTCTCAGGGACAGTAAAATTTCTCTTTGTAGAGCTGAAGATATGGATAACCCTGTTGGTCTTAATCTACCTTTCCTTGGCATATGGTTTCCTCAAAGAGAGGTTTCCATAAAGCTGAGTGGAGGATTAATTCAGGAAGACAGTTTCTTTTCCTGTTGTTGTGCTCCCAGGCATGATTTCCCCCAGGTGTGGGTTCATTCAACTTGTAACTAATTCAATTAAAAGCTTTCCAGTGGTGCTCTTTTTTGTTTGCCTTTTATTTTTATGTTTTTAAAATCTAAACATAATCCTCTGTACAATCTGGACTTAATGTAAAATATGATGTTGGGATATAAAAATGTAACAAACTGTACAAATAAGTTCTGTGGTTGCATTTAAAAATACTAGATGTTCTTTGATCTTTCCTTCTATTTACTGGACTTTGTTCATATGGCTAAGAACAAGGGAGATATAATTGTAAGAATTCATTTGGGAATTTGTCTGAAGTTGTCTTGACATGGCAATGGTATCCTTTCATATTACTTATTATTAGGTAACATATTTTAAACACTATCATCTTGAGATCTGTCTTCCTTTTGTTCTACATAAGGCAGCCATTGGTGAAAGTAATAATAAGTTGGTGGTGTAAACAGCTTATGAATTTGCTCCGTCTTATAAATTATGCAAATAAACAGGATGCAAGTAAAGACTTTTAGAAAGATTTCATTATATGTTTGGGTGTTTCTGTAAATGGAAAGGTACAGATGCTAGTGTATAGTGGTTTGGGGTCTTTTGTATGGGAAATGTGTTTTTCCTTTTATAGGAAGTGGGGGTTTGTATAGGCAGTGTGTTTTGGACAGCAATTTAAGCATAGCTACTTGATAACATATGGATATATATTGACTATCTGCTTATCCTCTCTTGTATGTTTTACTTTCCTTGCTCAAAAACTTATTAGGAAGTTACGCTTGACTAACTTAAAAAAACCCTGTATCTATAAATTTCATATGGATTCAGTGAAGCCTCACATTTTACTCCTGCAATTACATAAGGGTCTTTTAGGTATTTAACTTTGGTGTTTGGAATAAGACAAGCCTATGCAAAGGGCCAATTCATAACTTGGGTCAGAAAACTAATTTACATAAATCAGGCCTCTGGTAGCTATAATGAAAAAAAATTTATTAAAAAATTCATGATAATGATGATAGTGCTAATACTATTCTTCTGTTTCAGCAACAGGCTTTCTCTCCTAGGCCTCTTGGCAGCATCCTTGGACTTCTGTGCTTTTTACTGTATTGCTACAATGATCTGCTAATAACTGATCACTATATAAGCAATCTCACTTACAATTAATGCCTGCCTTAGAGTGGACCACTGGTTTGTTTTGCTCGCAGTATCTCACTAAGCAATCGGTGATGTTCTTCCACTGAGGAAATTTGCTAATGTGCCTGTCAAACAATACTACTTTTACACTGTCATCCTATACCACTTTTCATTCAGAAATTTTTACAGGCTAGGAAAAATGTCTTGGGTCTGTCAGTCATAAAATAAAAAAATACACCTTCTTCAACTTCTTTTTCTTTCTTTCTTTTTTTTTTTTTTTTTTCTTTGAACCTAGGAAATAACATCTCCAAAGAATTGTCAGTTATATTATTTTGCGGGAAACTGTAACAGATTTGAAAATAATCTTTTCTTCTTGAAGTGGTATATCACAGTTGTAACCAAAATTGTTCTGAAAGTAGGAAGATGTTCATATATCAAGCAGAAAGGCCAGAGATCAAAGTTTTAACAGTAAAATGAAAAGCTTTAAATGTTTTTAATTAAATCTCACTCTGTAATTTAACTGAAAACAAGACCACCTAAGAGTAGACACTGGGATATCCTTATCAAGAAAGAAATTAAAAAAAGCTGCCTCTGAGATGCAAAATGTCGCTTTGCAATGAATTGTGGTTACTCTCAAATCACTTTCTGCTCAATTGATGCAAGTTATTCTTACTGCAATTTTAAATCTATACTATTTTGTCATAACCCATTGCTTCATTGCAAGGTATACATTTTGCAGCACTTAAATCTTTTAAATGGGATAAGGTATATAGAAAAACTTAAATATGTAGTTGACTGCACTTACAGGAAGCCGTAATTTCTAAATGCCCAGCAACTTCTATGCTGTGAGCTTTATATCATAGTTGCATTAATTTCTAGTTCCTAATGTAATAATTGTTGAAGTGTTCTTTGTCTGAGCATTAATGAGTCATTTGGTGAAACTTGTAACTCATGAGGGAGATGAAGGGCAGCGTTCCTGCTTCGGTGGGAGGGATGCCTAGAGCATAGCTCGAGCTGCTGAGTCCCTGCCATTACCACTTTTTGCCTCAAGGCCTGGAAATGCTGCTAGTAGCCCTATTGCTTTTTTTTCATTCCTGTAAGCCTCTTTTTTACCTTTTACCAGAGCACACCCAGCAGCTCTGAAAGTAGGAAACAGTAGAGTTTGTTGAAACATGCTTCTGACTCCCTTTGCTGTTCTATTTAAACACTTGCTTTAGCCATTTGGCCCTATATGAAAGCAATCAATATATCTGTACGAGGCTCCTGCTGTAGCTCAAACTCAATAGTGTGGATGAAAAAATAGCCAGTATAAAAAAGTGTGTAAGGCGGGGAAAAAACTTGTAACAATAAGTCAAAAATATCTTTTCATAAGAAAATGCTTTTACCCATCAGTAATAAAATGCGCCTCAGAATATAAAGGATCTTTGCCAGATTTTTAGTGTCACTGAGTTACAGTAGAGTTAAGCTGAGGTTTGTGTACACAAACACGTGCCTCCTTTCTGGCTTTTTACTTTCTGGCTGAAATATTGCAGAGCCATCTCAAAGGCCTGCTTTTAAAGCTTCGGCAGAAACACAACTGCTCTTTAGGTCCAATTATTTGACAGCTGGCAACAAATAATTCGTTGCCAACTCTGGATTTTCTTTAGGTGGCTGAGAGGTATTTTATGCAGAGGAACTTTTTCTTTGCATCCTGAACATTGCAGTTGCATTATGCTCTGAAGTGTTATCTTTGTCCAACAGTTTATTGTGTCTTAAGGTTTCTGTAAGGTACATTTCTGTATGCAGTGCTAAACTTTTTTGAATCTCTCTAAGCAATAGAAATATAAAACATGGAATACCACAGGTACTTTTCTTTTTAAGCTGGATATTCCTTTCTTCTACTTTCAGTGCACTGGGTCGTCCAGTTTACCTTTTCTACACATCTGTTGTGGTCCTTCTCTTCATGCTTTAAACATTGCAAACAAAATGAAAAAGGAATCCCATTTTTTTGCAGCTTTTCAAGTTGCTTTGTAGTTTGCCCTCAGACTTCAGTGATGGAGCAGCTTAATTGTTCAATACTTAGAAGTTTGCTTTGTGTCCTGCATAATTTTGCTTCTCTTTTCACTCGATAATACTCTCTTGACTTCTCCACAGACTCACATTTCAAGACTTCCTCCTGGAGCTGTGGCAGGACAGTCTGTGGCAATAGAAGGAGGAGTTTGCCGGCTGGAGAGTCCAGAAAGCTGAACAGCTGATTCCTCACTTCATTGCAAAGAATGTGAATTACTTTTTGTACAATAAGTTTTTTGTGTTTTAACAGATGTTGGAAATTCTGCTCTTGTTTTATACCCCGTATTGCAACCATGTGCACCATAACTTGAGACAAGTGCTGCTGTAGTTTATGTTCTCACTCTGTGAATGGGGGTGTGTGCATGTTCATTTTTTCCCCTAATAAAATAGGAACTCTTCCCAGCTGTGCAAAGATTATGTATGATTAATGATTGCATTTTCATTGTTATATGTTTGAAAAATAACTGAAAGTTTAAAAAAAATTAATTTAAAGTTAGGGTCACAATTTTCATTCATGTTCTAAGTTTAAGAGTAACAGGCCTTTGAAGTGGCTCTATAATTATGCAAAAATTGTTATGGTTTCTAAGTTTCTCAGTGGTTTAAGGAAATCCAGAGGTGGCTTAAACATGGGTTGTTTTTTTCCTCCCCAATAAGGAGGACTTCTTTTGTCAAAGAATGGTTTCAGTGAAACAAACTAGAGCAAAGTTAAGGCTAGATTTTTTTTTTTAATAGTCTTATAGGTCATATCTCTGTTCCCAAACTAAGATGTTAATAGCTTCAAGCTGTATGTATTACAAAAAGCTATATGAAGATAATGTATCGTAATGCAGTCTTTATGTATAATGGAATATTACAATGTAAATAAGAAAACAAAGTTTATTGAAAGATTCAATATTATTCTTCGCTTCTGTTTAAATCTATTTTTAAGAGAGGTACAGAAATGAACATATTACTGGATGCGAAGTGCAATGTATATTAAACAGATGTTGGGAGATCTGATAGTAGCTTTCTTATTGACAAAGCAACTTCCTAAAGTCCAGCCACAGCATGGGTATTTATATAACTGTGTGTAATATGTATGTACTGTGCATAAATTTACTGTAATTCTTTTTATACCTTCAAAAAAACTGCATTATAAAACAGTGTAATCCTTGTCTGCCTTGTGAAGCACTGGCAGCTGAACCCTCGTTTGTCACCAGTTCTGATATGTTAGCCAGATCGCCTGAGTCCTAAAAGTAAGTTCTGATGTACAATCTTCCACTCAGTACTTTTTTCTTCAAAGCACTGGCAGCAATAGAAGACTTTTGTAATTAATTCATTGTCTTGATAAGTATGCCAAAGAGAAACTAAAATAGTTCATCTTTTTCCCTGGTGGATATTTGATAATTCTGTTTTCAGAAATAGTGGATGAATAGATGCTCAGACTGTATTCACTTAATCGGGCATTGTACTTGCCTGTTTTTTAATGTTGTGCCTGCCTATAACAGACATACTTGACTGACTAAATGGTTACATTGATTGTAGTACAAATATTTCATGGAAAAAATCTTAATAAATTTTTTTTAATAGCCTGAGTTCATTTTCACTGTTATGCTACAACATACATTGACATACTCTCATCTTTGTGTGTTTTTTTTAATTGTGACATCAGTGTAGTCCTATTATTTTATTATAGCATATTATAGTCCTATATGAAGATATTTCTATACAATTCTGTAAATGATGTGAAACACGGGCTTTCCAGGTTGGAGAACCAAAAAAGTGGAATGCATCCATCTTGAAATAGTTTGTGCTGAGGTATCAGACTGGATTTTTGGTGATATACTGGTGGTCTGATGAAACAAAGAACTGCACTTGCACTGTAACGCTTCAGAAATGTTACAACAAAGAAGCTGTGTTGTGACAGTCATTAAAGTTGCTGTAACAGGCAGTATTAAATGATTGCGTGGCTGCTTCACTATGTAATGAGTGAAGAACTGAAGATCATGTGTGTGGGTTTGTACATACCCTCATTTGAAAATGGCATTGTTTTTGGAAAAGCTAAAGTAACGGTGTTGGCCTGCTTTCATTCTTTCATTCTAAAAGTGCTTTTCAGAGTCAGCTTCGTAGAAACTTTGGCATGAATTCACTCTTTCATGGAATAAGCATGGCAGAATGGCTTGTAAATCGATAATTTGTTTCTTCCCTTTAATATCTCTTTGTGGAGATGCAGATTCCGGTATATGATTTTTCTTTCCCCATGCTATCTCAAAATTTAATTTGTGTGTATACATATATATATAAAACCCAATAACTCAAACAGCAGATAGCATGTTTTGTAGCATGTTTTGGTTTACTTTGCTTTTATGTGTATATCATACTCAAATAAAGTATTACTTTTTTTTTTTTTTTTTTTTTTTTTAATTTCCAAAAAGCCAGGCTTCTTCAGGAAGCTACTTGGGGATCATGGTTTAAAATTGAGCAGCGTGCCTTTTAATTGTCCAACATTTTCTCCTTCTGTCTAGGTAAAGGAAAAAGGAAAAAAAAAAAAATCTCTTGGAATCACAAGATCACAAGCAAGGTGCAGAGCACAAACCAGGTACAGAGCCAACTTTTGACATAAGGTATGAGAAGAGAACTGTGTTAGCATATATGAATTTCTGTATCAGTAATTGTGAAGTCTGACAGGAACAGAATTTCCTATCATCCAACTCCCACTTAAGCCAATGAAAGATCTTACATTGCTTTAATTATGGGTCTAATTCTCTACTAGTTCTATTTTGAACTTAAAAGAGGCTTATGAAAAGTAAATGGTGAGGGTAGACACGCTTTACAATGACGTGGTCTGTAAACTCTTGTACGTGATGAGTAACCATTGCCACTGGCATAAGCAGATACTGTCCAAGAGGAAATTATACAGTTGACAGCAGTTGCTGGCTAAAATTATAAAGGCAGGGCAACCAGATGAAATGCATATAAATACAAACAATTAGAATACTGTTGGTTTTATACTCAAACACACAATTACATGTCCTAGAGTATTTTGTAGCAGACGGGTTGGTGCCAGGGTAGTCGGTCTTCTGCCATGATAAATTTCACTGCTAAAAGCTTGTAATAGTCTAAAGCAAACTGAACATGTAGCCCATTTTTTCTTACTTTGCTTCTGTACCCTTATCTTCACTTCTGTACCTTAACTGTGTGGTCCTACAATGAGTGAGTTTAGGGATGTGTGGTTGAGCAAGTCATGGAGGAGAGGCCTGCTACACTAAAAAAAGTTTAGAGACGGTTTGAATTCCATTTTGTGTATTGTGTACGTACGAAGAGTATGCTTCTCTGCTTGTGAATTAACCTCTGGAAACGCTCTGAAATAAAAGAGATTTGTCTGAGGGGGAAGAGGAGGGCCTGATTTAGGGAAACTGCAGCCTTGCCTTGTAAAGGAAAATACAGAAGATGCTGTGAAAGGAGAAGGAAGCCTAAGAGGAAACAAAGCTAGTAGTAAATCCAGGGGTATTAGCAAGGCTGTGGAAGCTGCTGTCACTAATTAATATGCAAGTTAATAGCAGAGTCTCAAAAAAGAAGCCAAAACTATTGGTTATTAGGCTACTACCTGTGAAAGAGGTGCAACATTCCACAGTGGCATGTGGTAATGGGGCAACTGGACAATCTATAGCTCAGTTTTATGCAGATTTAGATGGGAAGTTCTAGAGTATAAATCTACATGTTGAAATTCCACCATAATGTCTGTTTCTTCTGATTGTTATGAGAGTAATTTTCTTTGAATCAACAAGATGTACCAAAAATCCTAGTCATTCAGCGGTAGCAGGATTCATTTGTTCAAAGACATTGAATTGCATGGCAAGTTTTTATAGTGTTAGGTTTGCAAATAACTGAACACCATCTGCAGTCTATATCCAACCCTATTTCAAAAGCATCTCCTGAATCTCAAATCATTTAACAGTATTTAAACCTATGTAATTCTAGGTGACTGCAGGTCCATTCTCTAATTCACCTTTCAGGTTAAAATATGACTTGTTAAAGAATTCAGGTTAAAAAATGACTTGGGAAAGAATTAGGTCAGCTTGACTGGCAGCAGAAGGCTTAGAAGAGAACTGAAGAGTTGGAGGGAAAGTTTATAATGTGACTAGGTAGGAAATAACGGGTCTTGTTAGCAGAGTGTACAAAGAAACTAACAGGGAGGAACAGGAATCAATGTAAAACAGGTAGAAAGAAAACAAAATAATTTTTAAGAAAAGAAAGAATAAGAGGAAATAATTTTGAGAACTTCTAAGAAACCTGGTTAAGAATTGATATATCCTTCACTAAGGCTCAACTTCCAAGGGATATTTGAAGAGTTGAATGAGTATAAACTCTTGTGTTATATCTGGCCAGGATTTTAATGTGAGGCTCATTTTGGTTTACAGCAAAGTGAGGACAAACACAGTATTTGTGTGGCGTTTAGCATGGAGTGTCTGTGGAGGTTTTTGTAGATGCCTTGCAGGTGAGTTGAGAAAGTGCTACTGCCTCCTGTCAGAGTCCAGATGTGCCAAGAAATGCCTAGAGCCTACAGCTTGTAGGAAATCATACTGAGATTTTATACAGAAGCTGACATACTGATAGCTTGTGGTAAAGAACTCCTGTAGTGGGTCTAAAAGTAGTACTACTGATTAATAAAACTTACCTCTTTTTGCTCATTTTTTGCAGGAAAGCTAGGGGAAGGTTGTTCTGCTCCAACAGCCTTGTGCTTGATTATATACTCCATTACAAGATAACACAGAGATAAGGAGGACTTGTACACTGGCTTTTATTGTTTTAGATCTTATAGTGGCATTGCTCTAAATATCCACTTAAATGTACAGCAAGAGACTAGCTAAACTCATCCTTCTAAAACAAAAAGCCTTTCGAAGTTTTTAAAATGCAGTTTTCAGAAAGCATTGCATGAAGGCAAGTGTCTGAGGTGAGAACCTGTCCCCAGCGAGGTCACTTGGAGCCCGGCTGTCGGCTTCAGTGGAGCCAGGACGTCACCCTTGGAGGTATTTCTCTTACAGGACTCGTTATGAGTGCCTTAATGTCAACACTGGAGACTTTAGAAATGAGGTGGTGCGAGATGTTTTGATGACTCACACTTGTTTTTTGGATTATCTGGGACTATCTGGTGGGTGTGCAGGGCTTGAAAAGCAAAGTGGAAGAACCAAACCACAAATTCCTCTGGGCAAATAATCCAGTGCAGCCGGGTCATGATGGCTCCAAAAGGAGCTCTTCACCAGCCAAGGGCTGTCGGCATAGTTCTGTAATTCAAGCAGTTTCCCTGAAGGTGACCATTCCTCCAGCCCTGCTTTCACTGCACAGACCGCACTGTCCAGCACAGGCATGGGCCGGGGTTGGGCTGCCACCATGGAACTCCTCTGTGGCAAAGCCACCATGTTCGAGGTTAACGCCAATAAAGCATAACACCAGCCTGGATTGTAACATCTGTAAGTACTGCCCCTGTGATAGAAATCCTATCCAATGTATTTTTTTACAGCTGTTTCCTTAAAATGTGAGTTGTACCTGACTGGTAGGGACAAGCAGTGTGACACTGTGCTGGAAACCCCCCAGCCCCACCACCCTGTGGCCAGAGGAGAATGCCATTTGAAGTTGAGATCAAATTGTCCATATTTGAAAGTGTTCCTTCTTTACGTTTTGTGGTGAGAAGGAAGCGTTTTTGTCCCAGGTGCTGTGTGGTGCGCAGGTGTGGAGGCTCTGGCGGGGCTGTGAGGAGCAGCCGGTTCCGGCCGGTTCTGGCTGGTTCCCGCCACGGGGCTGTGAGGCAGCGCGCAGACCCTCTGAGGCAGAGTGCAGCCCCGCCATGCCGTGGGGCAGGACGCCTTCAGGAAAGGAAAAATGGCACCCAGCAGCGAGGTGTGAGGGAAAAACATGTGTCAGGAACAGCCCTGTGAGTCCCCCTTGCATTTGTGGGTGATTTGTGGGTGATCTGTGGGTGAGGGTTGGTGCTGAGCCTGGGAAAGGGCGGGTGGGGGGATGGTGTTTCAGTTTGCCTCTCGCTATCCAAACCTATTCTGGTGGGTAATAAATTAGATTTGTTTTCCCCAAGCTGAGTCTGTTTTGTCCATGACAACACTTGGCAAGCAATCTCCCCGTCACAACCTCAACCCATTAACTTTTTTGCCTTAATTCCTGCCCCTACTGTCCTTTCAAGGCTGGGGAGGGAGAGAGCGGCTGGGTGGGTGCTGGCAGCTGGCTGAGGCCAGCACACCACGGGCAGCAATGACTGCACCCAGAGCTCCCTTCGGGACTAAATCCAAAAGTAACACTTTGCAGGTAATATTCTTCTGGTGAGTTAGTTTTCTTTTGGGCCAGTGAACTGATTTTTTTTTGTGCCCTGCAGCTGTATGGTCGTTAATGCTAACATAAAGGAAACACAGGAGCACAGGGCTGGAAGAGGGATGGGAGGGTGGGATAACCCACTTTTGACTGGTGTTAAATCGGGTTGGTATACAATGAAACTGCCCCCCTCATTGTGTTCACTGTGCTTATTCATCCTGTTGGGTGTTGCTTTCTGCTTCCAGTCTGTTTCTGTAAGTAACTGCTACAATGCACTATGGATGTTGGGGAAAATATGGCATGTTCATAAAATTGCATTTGTGTCTAATTTTACAGGAATCAACTCTAGTTAAGTGCAACTCTCAATCTGATGAAGAGTCTACAGTTTGATGACCAGCCCTTTTGAAAGACAGTGAACTCCTCTGGGAAGATAAGAGCGTGCCAAGTCTTGAGGTAATTAACAGTCAATGTTGTGATATGATGGCCTTTGAAACCAGTACTGTGTGTGCCTGAGGAAGGGAGAGTTTTCCAATCCCCGTGTTTGTTGTATGAATGTGTCGTATAATGTTGACGAAAGAAAATTAGCAAACCAGACAACACCGTGGCATATCAGAAAATGCTTTGTGATATATGATTTGCAAAATGTTACAAACTGAGAATTGCAATTCGGTTCATTGCTCAGGGAAAAGGATGAATGGATAGAAAAGCATAATTTTGAGTATCTCCTTTGCACATCAAAAAAGTTACTCCTGGGTAAGGTTCAAGAATCTTGACCAACATAAGGGAGGTACCTAAATTAGAAAAGAACTCAATAAATAAGGAAACTCCCAACTATAAATGATGAACAGAAATGCAGGATAAAGTTCACTGGTAAAAACAATATACAAGGGACAGAAGGCAACTCAATTATCCTGTTGTCTGAAGTGTGACTCAAGAGTTTTAAGTTCAGATATGAGCTAATGCTTTTTTTTTTCTTTTGGTACTTTTCTGTTCTTTTTTTTGTTTCAGTTTTGAAACTAAGATACTTTTTTTTTTTTTTCCCTTGCTAGAGTAAAAGCGTTTTCACTTTAGTATCTATAAAGTCACATAAACTCATTTAAAACAAAGAAGCTTTTACTTCTGTGGAGATAACGAGTCCAGATAAAGTAGTCTGTTGGGACTATCCTGCAGGGAAGTGGCACAGGTATCTGAGGAAATGGCATAGGTTTTAAACACTCCCTGTTCTGTATCTTCAACTTAGTTCAAATTCTAGTCCTTCATCTATTTCACCACAACAGAACAAGCCACAGACATGTTAGATGGTCTCATAAATGATGCATACACAGAGGTAAAAGGTTTTCTTTCACCCCTCCCTGAGGGGTAAAAAGGTGCCTGAGAAAGCCCTTGAAGCTCCCATTTTAAATGTCAAAGAGTATTCTCCATAAATTACATTTTCATGTTTTTTAGTAATAATGGTGGCCATGCTGGCTAGTAAGCATGATTACCTTTCCATTTGGAAATCATAGGTGTGGGTTTTTTCAGGATAGCATGCTCCTGTAAATAAGATTTTTATGTGCATGTGCTGTCTTTATGTATGTCCATCTTTATGTCCTGTTCTCTCCATTTTTCTCTGTTCCTCTTTCTTCCCCCAATGGCATCAGTTGTCTCAGTTCAATACTACTAAGAGAGGGTAAACAAGTTTGCCCAGTTAAATTAATGTATGTGGCTAGAAAGAATAAAGAGCTATAGTAAGTTCCTAAATTGAAAGCAGACTGATGAGTCCCCTGAGGATCCATGCAGGAGAAAACCTGTATACAGGACTTTTTTCCACTTAGGGCTAAAATGTAGGTTGCTGTGAGCTCTAGTTGGCACAGATCTGGAAGAAACCAGGCATTGTTTGATCCAGTGATTGCAGAATAGCTTGATTCATGATCAAGAACCTTTTAGGCTGGTGCAAAAGTGTTTTCTTTTCATTTTCACCAGTTTATTTGCCTTGTTTATTTCTCAGATTTTTCACAACTGGTAAAATTCACTGCACAATAATGTAGTGCCAGGCTTATATCGAATATCACCTGAAGAGGTCGATGCATCCCTGCTGGCAACAGTGGAGCTGTTGAAGGTGAGAAAGGATCCATACCTGCTCTTTGTAGTGATGCAGTTTATTTTTCCTACCCTGCAAATTCTCCATCAAAGGTGTTGCTCCATTACTGCACATGCAGTCCTTTTGCTAAGAACAATGCAATGTACAGGTAATTTTGCCATGAGAAATCCTGTATTCATTATATACAAGTAGATACAGTGGCTTTTTGGAATAAGGCTTATAACAGAAAGACCACTTTTATTTCTTCTTTGTTGAAATCTTTCATGTGGCTGGAAAGAAAACACAAGCCCTTTTGCCCTGCCTGATAACTAATCAATTCTTCTTACCTGAAAATAACAAAATGGCAGAAGCCTTTCAAATGAGAGCTGACATCTTCTCATTTAAAATTTTCTCATTATTTGCATTTCGCTGGCAGATAGGCTGCAAGACCTTGTTCTTTGTTAGTCATGTGCCAGTAAGGATACCAAATACATTTTGTTACAATCCATCTTGACAAGAAAAATAATTGCAATAAACACTTGACTGTGGACTTTCCTTCCCAGTTTGCTCCCAGGTGAAACAGCAGAGCTCTCAAATTCACTGTCCATACACACACATGCACAAATTCAAAATAGGTCACCTGTTGTTTACTCTTTCCTCTTTCCTGTCCTCCTGATAGCCTGTAATACATCCCTGATTGCTGCTGAGCTGTGGAGGCTTCATGCTTTGCTTGTAACCTCAGTTTAGGGGAGAGGGTTGAGGACTTTGATCCAACGCCAAAGAGATGATGGGGGGATTCTCTGTGACATGCTGATGTGTGTGGCTTTGAAGTGTGGGATTAGGCTGAGGGGAAGGAAGAAGTCCTGCATGATGTATCCTTTTGATTTGAAGCTCTGGTGAGTGATGATGTGAATCCAGCACAGGACTGTGAGGCTGCAATCCTTTGCTGAAGGGCTGTGATGAGCCCTTCCTCTCTCCTGGGACAATAACATCCTCACAAGCAGAGATGGAGAAATCCTGGGATTCTCCCATTCTGGGCTATAGCTTTGTTGACAGACTTATTTTTCACTTTAGCATAGTAAATAGTTTGTCTCCTGCTTGGAGATGATTCATCTCTCATTATGTTTAATAATTAGAATTCCATGCTCGTCTGTTGCTTCCTCCCTGGGCTGCCAAAGTGAGCGGTCTCTGCTCTGAACAGCTCCATCTGTTGGCATCGCGTTGCCGTATCGAAAAACAGGCAAAAAAAACCCAAACGCAAAACAAAACATCCCCTAAATCCAGCAGAAATTATGGGCGTGAGGCCTGGTGCAACAGCTGCCTGCTGCCTCTGAAACCGGCTGGGTAAAACTGCTGCATCCCTGGGCTCCCCGGCATCTCCAGCATCCTCCAAAATCAGGAGTGCCACGTGTCTGCTGAGCATGCTGCAGATCTGGGCAGAGATGAGGAGGCAGAGCCCCTGCACCTTGTGTCCTCACACCGTTCCCTTTCATTTCCCGGCCCAGACCTGCCTCGCCAGCTGCAGGCAGCGGCAGCCTGCCAGGGGCTGGCAGGGGCGGTGCCGACTGCAGACGGAGGAGGTGGAGGTGGCTGGTGATGTGGAGTGGCCCTGGGCGGCTGGTGGTCCCTGCTCGCTGCACACAGGCAGCTGGAAGGGAGCTGCAGGAACAGCTTGATTATCAGGTGTGGGAAGAGGCAGGCACCATCCCTAAGAAGCTGCCCAGCAGGGAGCCGCAGAAAGGGCAGCTCCATGCCTCTGGGCAGTTTCCAGTCAGCAGCAGAGCCAGGGGCTGTCCCCTGTGCTGGGGCAGGTTCGGCCTCAGGGGAGCTCTGTGGGCACCGGAGGCTGTGCTCAGAAACCGGGGGTAGAGGGTCAAGGGCGGTGCGTGGGTTGCTGGGGTTGTAGGAATGTTGTGGGTGGCTTGGAGGTTGCTAGGGATGAACCTGTGGCATGGACATGGTAAGGGGTGCAGAAGTGTTGCAGGTGGCACAGAGATTGCTGTGGATGGACATGTGGCGTGGAGATCGCTAGGGCGGAGATGTATTGCGGGTGGCACGGCGGTCGGTAGGGATGGAGAAGCGCGGGGAGGTCGCTGTGGAAGAAACGTCGCAGGTGGCACGGAGGTTGCTATGTCAGACCTGGCCACAGGGGGGTACCACAGGCAGGGACACGGTTTCAGTATGGGCACTAACAGAATCATAGCATCACAGAATCCTTCAGGTTGGAAAAGACCTTTAAGATCATCAAGTCCAACTGTCAACGCAGCAATTCCAAGTCCACCGCTAAGCTATGTCCCTAAGTGCCAAATCTACATGTTCTTTCAGTGCTTCCAGGGATGGTGATTCCGCCACCTCCCTGGGCAGCCTGTTCCAGTGCTTGACCACCCTTTCAGAAATCATCTCTCACATGTGGTAGCATCACACCTTGCTACTCAGTGTCCCCTCCTGCCCCACTGCTACAAATGTGCTTAGGAGTGAACGTGTGAGCACAACTTGTATCCAAGTCAGGCAGAGCATCTGCCTGTGGTGGTGTTTTCTCCCCTGGGTTATTGGTAATGCATCTTCAGGTTTAAGCCTTCATGTTGTTGTTGAGGTGTTAGCAAGGAGCTGACCACTGTGTGACTGCCTGGCACACCAACTGTGGAGAGTGAGATTGCCTCCCAACCTGGCTTCGTGGATGCTGTAAAGCGGTCTTTGCAAAAAATGTGTTGTTCAGGGAAGTTGAAATTTAACACATACTTCCTTCTGGTTTTAAGGACCTAGAGCCCAGTGCTGAGTGCCAATAAAATCAGTCATCTCCCTGGTGGCTCCATACATGCTGGGCTCTACTCTGGCTGTGTTTGAGCAGCTGCACAGCTTGCACTGGCATCAACGAGGGCAGCTTCAGTTGCCTGTAATTGTCCAAAAACTGGAGCCATGTAAAAAATGAAGGTTACAAACATGCTTACAAGCAAATAGTTTTCCCTTGTATGGTTTACATGAGTTTCTGCTTCTAAGTAAGTATTATCTGCCTTCTTGATAATGTTGTCTTTTTCTGGCTGCTTATGGTGTAGGTATGAACAGGCTTATAGAGCATCCAGGGCTTGATGTCAAATATTGGATGTTTTCAGTATCGATACCTTTTATATGTGGCCTGGTCCTAAAGCAAGAATGAGCCTTTATTCATTGTACATACTTATTATTTGGGTTTTAAGTAACCTCTTCTTTAAGGGACATCAGATGTTCAGAATATCAGAAAGCAGTATTCTTTATGATGAGAGTAAGTATTCTAAGTTTTTGGCAGGGGCTTTTTGGTTTTTTTCTTGTCTCCAAAAAAGTCAAAAGAAATCTGCTAGCTACATAAGTGCAAACATTTTGTTTCTCATGCTATCAAATGCAGCATGCAATATGATCTAGCTTTATTTGTGAAGGAACAGTTCTAGTTACACAGATGAAAAATTATACTCAAAAGGCAAAACTAAACAAAACTGTGTAGCTTGTTTGCTTATCTTCAGTTGAGATTGTCCTTTGGAGACTGAAGCCTGGCCCGGAGCTGACATAACACATGACAGATTACTTTCATGGACTTCAGTGGGAGTTTGGATTGGGCTATGTGATGTTGCAAAACTATAAATGCCTTTCAGAAGGACACAAGTATTACTTATTAATGATGGAAAAAGTAGGATATGAACACTGTGGTGATCGCTTCAGACTGCCAGGTTTCTCTGCCTTGAAAAGGGTGTATTTGCAGATTCATGTTGAAGAAGACCACTCCCAGAGGAGGACGGGCATCCAGGATTTGAGATTTCCTCACCAAAGAGAACACCTCTGGGTGCTCTGTTACTACCCTCTGGCATGGTTTAAGTTGCCTTGGCTCAAATGTGGGCACAGCCATCCTGGGAAGAGCAGCAGCCCTCAGCAGAAATCATCCCTGCACTAGTCAAGGCATTGGTATTTAGCAGACACAGGGCTGCTGTGGGTGTTGGATGCTCAAGCGCAGGCAGGGACCCACCCTGCAGCCTCAGCAACATGTTGGCTGTGTAGTCGAGAGTTCAGAGAAGAGCAGTATCCCTTCTTTGGCAGATGGGAGGTAGAGATTCAGGAATGTCAGACACAGAAAATTAAACAGAAGTTAGCTGGGTCCCCTAAGAGCAACCTTCTGGGTTTTTGTGTCCCTTGTCACAGCACTGGGACAGTCTCGAGTCTGGCACTACAAACCAGTGGCTTGTCAACACTAAGGCAGCAGCACAACAGTTTGATCTCCCAGCTGTTAAAGCAGACTTTCTTTTTGGGAATTAAAGAAAAAGAAGAGAATAAGAAAGTTGCTCCCTCTGCTTTCTCGCTGCAGCCTTCCCGTTTTGGGAGGCAGGCTGCTCTGCTGGGTTTTGACTGCAGTAGGTTTGATGGGTGCTTTCACAGCTGCTTGATGCTGCTGTGTAATTTCTAGCTTCATACAGGATGCTCAGCACTTCTGCAGCCCAGGATAGCTGTGGCCATAGGTTTTGGGGCTAATTCTTCCTGAAAAGCTGGGTTGTAAAGAGACAAATGCCAGTTGCAGCTGTGGGTGCATTTCTAGAAGGTGCTTGGATGATGTTGTGTTGGGAACTTGAGGAGAATGAGGGGTGGAGTTGGTGGAGCACCTTGTAAGATGAGGAAAGAAGAGGATAACTAAATCTGAGTTGTTTTCACTTCCGAAGCTTTGGGGTTGTATTTCTAACAAAGTGAAGTTCAGATCATATGTCCTCCAAACAGCCCCAAATTCTGCCTCTTTGCTGAGCTATCCTAACCAATTTGCAACAGCCTTGAGATGTCTTCACAGTTTGAAGAAAAACCACTACCAGGGCTTGGGAAATGTGAGCGAGTCTGACTTTGGTTATGGAAAAGCTACTAGGCAGAAGTATGAAAAGCTTGCTGGTAAATCATTTACAAGAAAATATCTTGCTCAGCATGGGGTTTGCAATGAGGGGGTCATATTTAATGACCTGCTTCAAATGTTATTATAAATCATTGCTTCCTCACCAGCTAAATCATGGCTGCCTAATACTCTGTGTGCTGTCCTGTTGAAATGTCACTAACTTGAGAACACATTGGAGTTTGGAGCCACGTGGCCCCATGGGGTGGAGGGAAGTGCAGGAAACACGAGGGGCCATCAGGCATCCCTAACTTGGCTGCACAGCTCCCTTGTTTTCATAGCACCATCCACCTCTGCAAAATGCAAGACCTTTGGGAGCTTTTTGACAAGATGCTAAACTTGAATAACCTAAATGAAAGCATTTCCCTGGTGCAGAAGCAAGAACAGTTTTCAGGAGGATAAAGAAGGCAAGTGTTTAGCTTTGGTTGAATGATGCCTTTGAGTTATGCAGGGAAATGTCTTCCAATCGGCTTAATAGGCCCCATGCCCACCTGGGACATTCAGCAGAGCTTCGCAATAAACTGCTCCAGATCCAGCCTGGGCAAAACCTCTGAATCCTCTTAGAGTTATGCACAGTCTGCAACAGTTAGAGGTGCAGAAGTGAAGGCAGCCCAGGGGTGCATGGCTGTATGGCCAGAGGGGTAACTACATACGGAGGGGAAAACTCCCTCCCCTTGGAAAACAAATATCTCACCTCTGAAAGGCAACAGCCACTGCAAACACAAGGGAATGCAAGTCCCACGTCCATTTCTTGACTGAGGATACAAACACTTCGTGCTGGAAGGAGGCTGTGGGCTCCTTTCACCTATTTATTTTACACAAAGACGTGGGGGAGAAAAGCCTCAGGGCAGCCTGTCTGCGGAGGCAGTAACTCAGAAAAGTGTACAGCAGTGGGGATTTCAACAGAAAATCGGTAGCTTGTTATGGTTTTCTGTCTTTAGATCATGACTTAAAAAAAAAAATCCCTGTATATCCCATATTCTTTGTCCTTGCTGCCTGTGTGAGAATCACAATCAGCAGTTCTGTAGGTTATTTAGGGAATGGAAATTTTATGGAAACAATGTGCAAGTGAAAACAGTATTCCTTTTGATGGATATGTTTAATGCAATAGTGCTTTCACACTTTAAAAAAGGAGAAGAAAGAGCTTTAATATTATCTCTTCGGTCCATAGTAAGCATAAAAAAACAGACTCAAAGCATGTTTAAAGTCTTACTCTTTCTTAACTGTCTTAGGCTGCAAAGTAAATAGACCATTTTGGATTTGGGATGAAGGTGGAGTAAGGAGGTGGGGAAGATTGTGTGAAGGGGACAATTAAATCTTCAGCAGAATCACAACTACCATAAATATAGCTATAAGAAGGCCCAGAGACCAGTGAGGGACTTACCCTGGCCAGGCTGTCCTAGACCCCACACAGAAACCAAGACCAGTGTTTGTTTGCCACGTCTGTGTACATTGTTGTATATTTTCTTCAGTCTCTTTTTTTTCTTTTCCTTCCTTCTCCTTTATGCATGAGTAAGATTTTAATTTTAGAAGAAATTCTGGTAGGCTTTTGTGGGCAGTTTGGAGGAGGGGAGATAAAGGATGGTATTTTTGTTTCTGCCTCAAATGCAGGGAAGTTTGTCTGAGCTCAGCTGGCAAGGCCACCATCAGATAGGTGTCACAAGCCTGGTTTGCATTTAACTTCCCAGGGCTTTATTGAGAGGAGAGTATTTGAAGCCACTGTGTGTGGGCAGATACATACACAGAGCTCATACCATTCATACAGGTTTGTCTGTCTGTGAATTGCACACTGGTACACTGTTTACTGGTATAATTCATCCAGTTTGGTCTCACCATGCCTCCTCCTCCACACCATGCTGGACCTACCTGTGTGCCTTTCACTTTGGTGCCTCCAGAAAGCGGCTTTGCAGCCCCAGGTCTCTTCCCTCACCTGTGGCTGGGCAGGAGGTTCCCAGGTACAGCTCCTGTTACAATGTGGCTCTGTGCAAACAAAACCTGTTAAAAAGTATGCAACTCTGCTTATATATTTTGCAGCTCTGGATGGAGGCAGCATCTGCCTGGGTTGTAGAGGAATCTCTCTGACCAGAGCAATACATCCAGAGACTGAATTTCCTTCATGTTGTGCTACTTCAGTACTACTGCAAGGGGCTCGTCTAAGAGCGGGATGATCTTTCGATGGGTTTAACCACATGAAACAGGTAACTGAACTGATCTCGCTACTTCAGATCGGGACCCAAGGCACCTGTTACCAGTGCCTGGTGCGAAAGCAGAGAGAAAATAGCACAGGGTTCTTTTGACTCCTGCTCCACTGACCAGTGCTGGAGTCCAAAAGACATCCCTGCCTGCTCTGTTTGTTTGTTTGTTCAACACTCGTACACCCCTATTTCCTTACTGACACAAGGGATGTTGGCTCATTTGGCAGCCTCTAATGACAGCTTAAGGTTTACCACCCTGTACTAATTCTGGTGTTAAAAATATAAGTTTTTCCAGATGAGGAGTGGCAGTAGGCAAATGCAGGGAATGGCTCTTCTCTAATTCACAGCATGTTTGCTTTGTCCCACACCTTTGTTTTGGGAGTTGCTGTTTTCGTAGAAAATTAGTACAAAGCTGGGTAAGTCTAACTACGCTCTTTCCAAGTATGTTTTCTGTGGGTATTATCATGTTGGCTGAAAAAAAAGCTACTTCTCACAGCCAAAGATGTGAACTTAAAATGAGGTCAAGAACCATTGATTACAAGATGAACAGAAGCCTTTCAATTAAGATTGGCCACACTGCTGTAGGATGGTTATTACTGGTCAGACACTTCCTGAAATGCTCAGCAACTCCCAATGAGTGGTGTCAGGAGCTAAAATTACCAACATTTCTGTGGCATTTTTAAAAGTAATTTTTACTCTGTTCCATCAGCCACTGTATCAGTGGTGGTCAAAATTTTCCATACATTGGTACAAGGGAAAATAACCAGAAGAGTGGTAAATGAACTACTTACAAAGACGTACTGCAGTGTATGCTCATCTGCTTCTGATGAGAGGTTTTGCTATCAGTAAAAGCATGAGAAATTAAAGGAGAAAATGACTTTATGCTTTATTTTGTACTTCAACTGTTAATCTACAGCATTTGACCTAATGCTGTTCCGGCATCTGAGCCTCAGAGGCGTTTGTGCGGGTGAGACTTTCCTTGGTTGCTCTCGTCTGACTGCTGGGGTCAGATGAATGGATGAAGAGGTCCTGCACAACACGCTAAATAATAGCTGTTCATGGTGGATGTTCACCACTTCCACTCACAAGCAAAAGCTGTTTGGTTTAACAGAGGATTTTGTGTGCGACTCCCTTTAAGCCCCCTGTAAATAAATAGTATGCAACATGCATTTGCTGTGGACCTGTGGGCTGCAGAAGGATTATAATCATACTCTCAGATTTTCAGTTGATGTCTGCTCTATTGGTATGGTGGTCTTGTAACACTTCTAAAATACTTGGGAATATTTGCTGAGGGTTTTTTTAAATGGAACTAAATACTGTCTTTCAGCGGGAATAGACAGCCCTTTGAGTTGACTGAAGTTGAAAGTTCTTTGCCATGCTAAACTAATGATGTATTTGAACTCCTCTCTGTGGTTTATCTGAGACAGTCATTCAGTGTTGTATCACACTTGGGTAGTTTGATTTATATCTGTCTTTAAAAGTAACTTGCTTACCTATTCAGGTATGAAGGGGTTAAACCAGGTAGACATTGCTGTTGTGTTGATAAAGAAGCAGTGTCAGGTCCTGGCAATGGCTGGGACTTCTCTAGCTGGGGATTCAGCTAGTGAGGGCCCTACTGTGCTCTCGTGTTTATGCACACTCAGATTTATCGAAGAACAAATAGAAGTGCCATTTGGCCTCCAATGTATTCTGGTGATTAGTATGCGGTTGTGTTTGAGTTTGGGAGACCACCTAAAGCAACTTGTTGCCTCTCACTGAACAATTTCCTTTCCAACCCCAGGTGTATTTCTGGCAAAGTTAACCTGAAGCAGGCTCACAGTGGCTTTGTGGACCTCCAGGTTGTAGTATCTTCCCATGATGAGATGGAGAGGCATGGATAGTCACTGAGGTTTGCTACAGGAGCTGGCTGTATGCGTAGAAAGTGCAGTCTTCTGTTTATAGGACTGTAATTTGGACTGCCTATTAACGCTGCTTTTGGGAAATACAGGATCAACCAAAGCTGTTGTGACCAAAACCCAAAACTAGGTACCTCTGTCTCTCTCACTCTTGCCCCACTTGGACACGGGGCTTTTCGTGTCCTAGCGTAGTGCGAGCAGAAACTAATTACTATTCTGTGAGGCAAATAAACATGTATGCGCACATGTAAATTATACGGTGAACCAGATGCCCTTCTCCAGACAGCTTTCTGAAAAATGACTTCATATAGGAAAGTTGTATTTTTCACGTCTGGCTCTTGAATATTGTTTTTCAGTTACATGGTACTTTCTGTAATTAGCAACAAAAATTCAAGCACAAGAATATAGTGTGTGTTTGTTCCATGAAGAGCTGCGACCATTTTGATATTTTGCAAAAAAAAAAAAAAAAAAAGAAAAGCTCATTTAATACCAGTCCAGCTATTTATACCTCTTGCACAAACTTAAACATAACAAAAAAATGCAACATAACTCATGAAGCAAAGGAGTGTGTTTGCCAAGTGTAATATTTGTATTTGGAAACATGTTCTATATTGTATGAAGCAGTAGCCTTCTAACTGCCTCCAAGGTTTCTTTTGGCTGATGTTTATCCAAACAGTCTTGCTCTTCATTCATTTTAATGGCTGAAAGGGAGCTGAGTGTTTTTACACTGTGAGACTGGCACAGATCAGTCTCTGCTTTTTCGGCTGGCGCCAAATGCCCTCCTCCGCTTGCCCAGGCGAGCATGGTGCAGTGAGCCCCACAGCATGCTGGCAGTGGGCAGATGTGCACAGCCCACATGCGCAAATGTCTGCCTGTTCGGCCACTCCTCAATCACATCCCCAAAATTTTGCGTGCTGGTGTCTCTTATTCTGCCTTTGATTTTGCCCTGTGTGTCCTGTGGTCCTGGCACGATGGAGAAGAGTCACGGCACCCTTGTAATGCCCTTTGCTGTCATGGCCATGGGTGGCTTGAGCAAAACAAGTCACAAAAAAAAAAGGTGTGGGAGAAGCACGTGCACTGGTGCCACCAGGGAGGAGTTTGGAAAGTTTGCAAATGGGAAATATCCATGGGCTCCTGCTCTGAAGATGGTAGTGGTCAGGTAGAGGGTGGGAAATATGTTGTCCTTGGGGTTTACCTACCTGATGTGGTAAAATATGGGCACTTCCTTTTCTCATATGTGAGGCTGGTATCTTCATTACTCTTTTCCTCTCTAGAAGGGGTTAGCAAATATTGCCAGCTCTTTTATCCCCTCTTTGAATTATCTTTTAAAAATAATAGTAATTAATTATAATAATTAAATCCAATAGATATATTGTTGTCTGGACTACCAGACTGCATTTAAGCCTCAACACTTTGGTAAGCTTAATTAATCTAGGGACCTATTATGAGGTTAAGCATGTACCTGGATGACTGCAGGACGAGCTTTCTAAATCCTTGCCCTGAAGAGCTCAAGATGTCAAGGGCTCTGTTAAACACAAAATAACTAAACTTTTGGGAGTGGTACAATTAAGAATAAGGTACAATTGCTACAGAAAACAGCAGGAGCAAGGAGCGGGGAAGACATGAGTCATTCAAATGTGGGTCAAAGAGGCATATTAATAATGGAAACTTTGGAAGAAACAAAGGCTGAGCCACGTTTCTTTCTCTACTTTTCCCATCTGTCAGTTATATAGCACATTACCATAGGCCTCACTGGTACTGACACTATCACAGCAGCCATTTCTTCATGTGGATGAGTTGTTCCTGAAATATGCAGTTGGCACAGGCGACTCTTATTTTTCACATAAGGAATGCAGGTCTTCCTGTTCCACATATTTTTCTTCAATGAACGTAATTATTGTTGTCACTGGGAGGAAAATCCTTTGTCTGTCTGCTAAAATACTTGAGAGGAGGAGATAAAGCATGAAATCTTTTTGTTGTGGCTGAGGATTTCCTCTGTGAGCCTCCACTTCAGTGATTCACTGCTCTCTTCCAAAAGAAATGCAAAGCTGGGATGGGTATTAATTGCGATTTGCAGTCCTGGGCTAAATCCTTGGCTGGTGTAACTCAAATATTCACCAGCACCTGTGAAGGAGATTTAGCTTGGCCTTGGTGGTCAGAGCTCAAGTATGTGCCACCTCCGCATTCTGCTGTGGTGCTCAGCGATGTGGTGTCATGCAGCCCAGTGAGCTCAGTGCTGTTGGTGCTGAGGGGCATTGCCAGGTATGGGCCATCATTTGTGCCATCCCTTTCAGTGCTTGCATGGCAAAAGCTTGAGGCATTACCTGGCAAACTCTTTTCAAAAGCCACCTGCTTTTGGATTTTTTTTTTCTTTTAGTGCAAGAAAACTGTGCAGCTGATGGAGTCATAATAAATTTTGGCAGGCTTGAAGCAAAAAAAGAGAAGCAAGTGTTCTGATTTTTCTCTAAAGTTAGAGCTATTGTTCGTCTCTGCAATTTTTTATGTATGAAATGAAGGCAGAGATCTGTGTTTTGGGGGAGAGCCACACTGTGGATAAGTGCAAAGGAATTCTGCCACAGCTTTGCCATGAATTATATGTTGTCTGAAGGATTTAACAATATCAGAAAGTTCATCAAGAACAGGAACACTCATTTTCCTATCTTTTTCTGCCAGCAAAATGAACAAGCAATTTAGCTTCCTTAAAGAAATTCCATCCGGTAGCTGTGCCAGCTCAGTCTTCCTCATGTTCATATGCATTTGCTTTGTTCCTGAGTCCCAGATGGATTTCTGAAAATGGCACAGGGTTGCCAGAATGCATCTGAAGACACATATCATCAGTATGCACAAATTGTAAAGAATGCAGCCCCTGGAGCGATGTGTGATTTCATCAAAAGTGACTTTCCAGCTACTCTGAAACCTTTCATGTCTCTTGTGCAATCTGCAATGCTAAAGCAAACAATCCAAGTGCCAGATTGTCATAAGTATCTGAGTACTTCAGCTTATTAAAGGGCCACAATCTTACCAATCAGAGAAAATATGAAATCTTAAAGAAGATTAAGCTGCTATAAATACAGCCAGGTAGATATAATCCATTTCTTTCCCCTACAAAAAAAAAACAAACAAAAAAACCCCAAAACACAAACAAACAAAAAACCCCAAGAAGCCCCAAACAAAACAAACCACCACATACAAAAAAAACCCCAAAAACAAAACACCCAAAGGCTTTTAAAACTATCAAGGATTTTTAATTAAAGCATCAAGGTATATTTGCCAAACGTTTGGTTTTCTGGAGCCCTTGGGCCACATTTTTTTGTGCAGTGCTGTGCTCCTGGTGGTGTCGGTGGAGTTTTTTCAGTGTCTCACCTGGGAAAGAGCAAGGAGATCTTGCATTTTTGATGAAACTGTTTAGTGTTGTTGACTATTTTATGTTTTGTAGATGGAAGCCTATATAACCTTAGGTTGTGAAAATAATAGAAAATAACAGAGGAAAAAGTGGATTCTGGATGAGTTACAGAAAATTTTCAAAAGGGTTGGTTCAAATAGGGAGATGTACTCTATAGTGTACATTGAAACTGAAACAAGTGCAGGAGTTCATTGCAGCTGGGGTGCATGGGGACATAAATGTTTACACAGAAGTGTACTCTTGCAGGGAAACCCCCTTGGGTTTGGGCACCACATCTCATGGAAAGCAAGAAGAAATGAGGAAATGAGAAGAGAGCAAGAGAAGAAGATGCACGCCTAGGAGAGGCAAAAATAAGGGCTTGGTGCAGTAACAACCTTTGGCTATGTAGAGGCTGCGAGGAGAAAGGGAAGGTGTTGCTCTCCATATCTGTTATCCATAGAAAATAGTGCATGGCCTTTGAAGCAGAAAGGAAGGAGGCTTATGCCAAAACTTGCTGGTGAGAAATATAGCCTGCTCAGGTGTGGAGCAAAACCTCCATCAGTGGAAATATCTAAAAATATATGGAACAAATTTCTGCTAGAAATGCTGTGTTTGTCCTGCTTTAAGGCAGGACAATGGACTGGATTTCCTTGTGAGGGCTGCTGGAACCCAGTTTTCCTCTCATTGGCAGCACTGCTACAGCCACTGATTACTGTTGTGGTGCCTTTTTGTAGTGTCTAAAGGAGAATGATGTCTCAACACAGGGATTTGGATATGGTGCCTGCATTCCCCACCCTCCCCGCCCTTTTCTAGGCTTTGGAACAAATCTTAAATGCTCGTCAAGCATTTCAAGACAACAAATTAAGTAGGTCACGTCATGACTTTGCCAGCTGATTTATTTTACAAGAGTAAACCAGCGATGAATTCCGTAGAGTCTGGTGCCTCTTTTGGTAAAGGCACCATCTCCTCTTCAATTCAGTTTGTGCTGTTGGAAGGTAGGTATTTTTGTGGCACTCTTCTTCAACATAAAAGGAGATCTTTGCAAAGACATTTCAGTCACTTTCTTATTCTTCTATGTTTTTTAAAACAAATTAGGAAGGTTTTTTTGTATTCAAAGGCATCGCTTATATTCTGGTTTGAAACTACTTTTTTTTCTTGCTAAGGATTTCAGCTGGATCATCTTCCTGAATTGAATCGCTGATTTAACACCAGGGTGAATGCGAGGGCTGGCAGGAGAGAAACAGTGAGCACATCTGGCTGGAGGCAGGGGGTAAGGAAAAGAGACAGTCTGGGTGAGGAGAACAAAGTGGATCCCACCGCTGGTCGCTTTTCCGAGGGTCTACCTACACCACCGAAGGAGCTCACAGCCATGGGGTGGAAACTTGTGAGTGATAGCAATGCAAAGGCACAGCTGTCCTCGAATCTGATTTCAGGCTGTAGCTTTTGTTTTCTTTCCAGACCCTGTAGGGATATGAGCTGGTCCCTCTCTGAGGTCGAGACATCTCTGCCACAGCAGCAGCAGCAGCATCTGCAGGTATTTGCTCCCTCTTTCCTCTCCCCAGGTGCTGCTCTGCAGGCAGCCTTGTTTTTTCCAAGCAAAAGCCTCTTGATCAGGCCCAGTGCAAAGGAGAAGCAGGAGCCAGCCCTAGCAAAAGGCTGTCAGCCCTGCTGTGACTCCTTGGTTGAGCAGGTGTTTGGTCCTGGCAAAGGGTTTGCATTCTGCTGAGCAGGGTGGGGGCAGGGGGTATCAGAAAAATGCTGCTCAGTTTGAGCCGGGACATGCTGCAGCCGTTGCTTCTGTGTGTTTTGCATCCCACAGTCAGTGCTGTTTACAATCAGTTCACTGGTGAAGGTGTCCTGTGCTGGCAGCTTTTGCTGGTGGAGGTTTAGGGGTGCTCATCCCCCCCTTCCCCTCCCTTCTGTTTTTTCCTGATTTATCTTTTAAAAGGGGCTGGGGGACAGGGGCAGTGAGAAGGTGGGTTGGGAGCTGTTGTGGCCAACGAGGCAGAGAGACAGCACCTTATGTAAGGAAGGTAGGCAAGACTCACAGCTCCCCCCCCCCTTTTTTTTTTTTTTCCAAATCCTGATTAGCAACAGAGAGTGCTTTATTGCTGGTGTTACAGGGGAGGTTGTGTGCCAGTATGTCCCCACCACTGCAACCGTACCTGCTGTTTGCTTTGTTTCTCTGGGCCTGGTTTGCGGCCAATACCTGCACAGGCCATCTGCATGAGCCCTCGCTGGCATCAGGTGGGAGGTGATGGATGGGGGCTATGCCCCAACCACCTGCCCGTGCCCATCAGAAGGGCTTTGACAGACCCAGACTTCATGAAGAAAATGCATGTCCTCTGTGCTTTCATCATATGCATGCTTACACAACTGGCTTTGTGACTCATCCATTCGGCTTCTGCAATTGCATTTAATAAACTGAAGGCTGAGGTTTCACCCCACAGAGAACAAAGCCCTCCTGGATGCAGGACGACATATCATCGAGCTGCCCTGCAAGCAGCACATTCCTGAGAGTTGCTGAGAGCAAACGTCTGCACTGTCTGCACCGGCTGCATGCACCCCATTTTGTACTCTTCGAGGTGTGGAGGATTTTTATGTGTGCAGCTTTGAGGTGAGGAGAGTGTTTTAATATGGACATAGGCTTCTGCCTCACACAAGCCAGTGGCTGCTCAGTTTCTGTCTAAAGTAATGGTGGTTAAGAGACGTAATCACTGAAATCTTAGGAAATATCAGCATTAAACCCACTTATGTTCCAGTGATCACCCCTAGTAGGCCTTAAGAAGCAAGATGGAGATCTATGGGAAAAGCGATTTACAGTCAGGTCCCAGTTTTGCCACAGCCCTTTCTCTTCAACTTTGGCCAGGTTAGTTCTCTCGACACCAGAAGTTTCCCTAAAAATCATGAGGCTGTAATTTTCATGCTTTAAAGCTGTGGGGAAAATTAGCTCATGAATATTTGCAGTGGCTCAGACTTCTGAGAGGGACTTGGAGAGGTTTTGCATTGTGGCATAGAAATGTGCTGAGTATGGAGAGCATTGCAAACCGTCCTGGGTATGGTTGTGGTCCTGCTGCCTAAGTCTGCCTGTCCCACCTAAAGGTGTGTAGGGGCTGACTAATTGCTCATAAGAAACAGATAATCAATTTTGTTTTTAATATAATGCTCATGTGAGAAAGTCTGTATTAGTGGAAGGGCCCCAGCTCCTTCCCTGTTTTGTCTGGAAATTCTGCCTGTGGTGGAGGAATGCTCTCAGGAGGGGGTTATATGAGCTTTGCTATATGGGTATAGTTAAGCTAACAGCTCGTAGTCCCCTGAAGCCTTTCGGTTATGTGCCAGTAATCTAATGAAGTTTGCGTTACCATTGCCTATGGTTATAGGCAAGTTCCTTTGCATGGAAGTACTAAAAAGCCTCACCCATATGTGTTTGTGTGGGATCACCAAGAAGCAGCACAGCCTTTATGTTTGCTCAGGCTTTGAGCTCTTTGTCTAACAGTGCCAGTTACATCTGGCTTTTGCAATGGGGCTGCTTGTCTGTGAGAATTGAACTGGGACTGTCAAATGGTCCCAGTTAGCTATGGTCCGGTTAGCAATGGTGCCAAGATAGCTGATGCTGTTTCCTTCCTGGGGAGTCTGAAATAGCACAAAATGTGCAGTGTTTCATTGGCCATGCCCTACTTTTTCCTCCCTTGATGAAACCATCTCACCTTTCTTTCTGAATTTCTTTCATTGCTGGGGCACAGTGCAGTATGGGTGTGCAGGTGAGGAGCTCCAGCTCCAGGTGAAGGGAACCAGTGGATTGTCAACAGATTTTGCCCAAGGAGGGAAAGAACTCATGGTTCTGGCACAGGATCAGGGAGGCCAGATATTAGGACACTGCTTTGGTTTTGTTACAGGCTCCTCTGTGTCCACCAACAGCTCTGAAAACTGCCCTCTATTTCCAGTTCTCTGCTTCCTAAACCATTTGCTTTGCAGGAGTATTGCAGAGTTTGATTCACAAAAGTGCTCTGAGGCCTTGGGTGTGAAATATTATGACAAAAGAAGGCATTCCAGCTCTTTATTACATCGCACATTTTAAATCATGGAAAATTGGTCTAAAATACAATAAATTTAGCATAAAAAGGAATGCTTTCCAATTGCCTGTCAGGATCCCTCCAGTCTCATAACTGTTTTCGTGTGAAGCAATGAGTGTAATGCTTGTTGATAGTTGTTTGTTCCCTTGTTGTCTCGCAGTCACTGGAAGCAATTTGCAAGTTACTCTTGCTTAATGTCTAGGAAGAGAAGAGAACGGAAAATGTTTACTTGTTTCTTTTTGGTAAGGAGTTCATTCCCAAAACAAGGGACTGGGCTAAAGATGATTCGAGCCTCGCTGTTGACTTTGGAGGGTGAAGGATCTGGCGCTCTGTATCCCCACCACTTGCCATAGCTGGTGCTAAGCAGAAACGTGGGTGTCAGGCCCATATGTCCATTGCTGTGCCTGTGTGTTTCAATGTCCATTTGTGTCATTCCCATTAAGGAGAAGGTTGTTACAGAAAGAGTCATTATAGGAAGGGCAGTATCATTTATTGTTCGATACTGTGTGTCAGTACAGAGTATCCTTCCCTCTGGTGTGTGATACTGCTTTTGTGCTGGTTGTGCCATTGTCATTTACAGCCAAACCCAGCATTTTGCCCACGTTGTTCAAATCTGAAGATAGTATTCAAACTCTTTTTGATCAGTCAGGGGTTGTTTTCACACATTATCTTCATGTATGCGTGTCTCTTCATTGAATGAGGGATGGCATTTGGAGCTGCAACGCAATGACAGAGTTTCTGAGGGCCCTTTAAACCACACTCCTCTCACAATCTGCCCAGGGATGCTGATCCAATGCTTTGGGGAAGAGACATGATCATCTCCTGCGGACTGCATGTCTCCCACAGCACTGAAAGCATCACAGTTTGTTCTTTTTGACTTCCTGCAGACGGTCTAATTATATGAAAAAGCATTGCTCTCCATTTGGTCAGAAGATGTATTCTTAGCTAAGTTTACCTAATGCTTTCCTGATTTGTGTGGTTTTTGCTCTTTTTTTTCCCCCCCTTGAGCTGGACAACAATGTGATCTTAGTCCAGCAATCAAACATGAAAGAGAACCCATATGTATAAAGTACCCTCCTCATGCTGGAACTCATCCAGAAGAGACAAATTGTCTTCATGCAGGAGGTCTGGTTTTGCCTCTTCCCATTAAAAAAAGAAAAATCTGAGATGAGAAGTGTCTTGGGATAAGTCAGTGCAATGCAGTGGCCATTGCCAGTGGTACTGAGCTGCACTGTCAGACCAGAGGGCTCAGAGATACCTGTGCCACATGCAGCTGTGTTCATGCAAAGCTGACACAGGAAAAGTCAGCAGTAGGAGGGGTGCTGTCACTTGTCCCCTGCACTGCAGGGTGAGCAGCAAATATATTGGTGTGGTATCTTTCAGAGGAGGCTTTCAAATAATCCTGGGTGGTTGCAATAGCGTTCACTGAAGTCCACACCTGGTTTTACCTGAAAAACTCAGCTAGTGGGTAGAAAAGCTGGGAGTGCTGGTACAAAGAAGGGCCCGGCAGCTCTTGGCATTTTTGGGGGTGCAACAATGTGGTGGATCTTATTTAGCTGTGTGTGGGGTGATAGTGCTGCTGTGTCCTTTCTTTGTTTTGCTGCCGGATGATGAACCTCCTTGGAGGGCTCTGGCTTTGAAGAGGTTGGAAAGCAGCTATATGCCTGCTGAAAGCCGTGGGAAATTTGGCAGAAGGCAATCCATGGCCTCAACATGGAATCAGGTGGATACGGAAAAGATTCGCAGTTTCTGTTCAATTTGCTTTTCGCTATCAACACTCTGCTTAAAGAGACTTTTGCAGCTCACAATATAATCGCCAGCTTGGAGGTGTCAGATGGACCAAATAGTCCTGTGGGACTCTGGCCTTGCAGAATTCCTCTTCTACAGCCTTAGTTATCTGGTCTCATCTCCTTTCTAGTGTAGCCCAAACACCCCCTGACAGTGACGTATACATCGAATCTTGGCCCTCCTTCCGTGTGTCCCTTTGGTGTGGGTGAGGCCCAGCTCCCTGTGTGGCTGCCTGGGTGCTGTTTCAATGTGGGACTGAGGTTCAGCTTGGCAGTGCTGGGTCTTGTATGTAGCTGGATCTTAAAGTGTGCAGCTCTTGGGGCTTCCCACCTTCCTGCTCCCCATCGGTGCTGGGGATGGTCAGACGTGGAGCATGCTGCTGCTTTCCTTTTGGCTCACAGGCTGAATCCATGGGGCAGTCCTGCTGGCTGCAAAAACAACGCTGTATTTCTATCCAGGCCACCCAACCTAGCAATGATAGCTGCGGTTGTGTTTGAGGTTGAGGTTGGGTCAGCTTCTTCTCCCACCTCCAGCCTGTGCATCTCTGGTGGCTTCACACCTCCTGTCTGTGTGCTATGAAGATGGGACCAGGTCTCCCTTTCCCTGTGGGCAAAGAGGCTTAAGTTGCCAAGTGACCCAAGCCAATGCCCCTGGTCCGCTGTGCAGCCAGTGGTGCTGGGAGGGGGGAACCCACTGTCCTGGGTGGTTGATATGGGTGTGAGAGAAAGGGAGGCTGACCTTTCAAGCAAAAGCCACATTAAATTACAGGAATACTGACAGCTGTGCCACTATGGGCAAGGGCAAAACATAGTTATTTGTCAAGGTTAACCACCGCCATCGACCTCTCGTGGACAGCTAAAAGCTGTGGTGCAGCTACGACTGCTGCGGCCTCTGTGAGCATGAGGCCGTGTGGGCTGTTATTCAGGAAAAAAGGCTCGGTAAGTTTTCCTTCCCTTACACCTACTGGCTGTACCTTTTAATTTGGCTTCTCTGCTGTTGTGTACTTAGTGGTAATTAAACACGCGGTGAAATAGTTCGGGAATGGGTCTGGCCAGGCAAGGGAAGCCCTCAGACTGCTGGGGACCTAGGCACTGCACAGCATTTCCTTTGCCAGGCTCCTTTTGAAGACTTACTTTGTTCCTTCTGACTTTCCCCTCTCTGAGCCATCCTTCTTCAGGATATGTTATCCACACGCTGATTTAAATTTTGGTGACCCTTAATGCAGCCACTTTGTAAGTCATTGCACTGTTATTTCCTCTCCACACTGGCCAGAACTAATTTCCATTCTTGTTACTGCATCCTCTTTCTCAACCCAAAGAGGCTCCCTCTCTTTTCTACACTCCTTTTCTGTGTTTCCCAGGGAGGCTGTAAGATGAGGGTTGTGTAAGAGAACTGGTGCACTGAATTCAGGTCACTATTGCTTTTAGACCTGGCTAATGCTGCAGCGGTGGCGGCAGACCTCATGTCTCCAAGCCATCACGTGCTGGCATGCCTGGATGTGCTGGAATAGCTAGGACATTTGCACGTGGAATGAAGTTGTCCTTTTGCCTCCTGGTGGGGGCTGGCTTTGGACAGAGGTGTCATGCCAGGCTGGATCCTGATCTTTTTGGGGGTGGTGGGGGCTGTGGCAGTGCTGGTAAGCTGCTTGAGATTTGCCCTTACGCTTCTTTGGGTTAAGCCAGGCTGTGCTGTGGTTTGAAGGGTGCTCCCCAGTAATGTCCTGATGGTAAAAGCTGTCAAGGACAGTGGGACACAGGAATCCCTGTGTCTGCATGGTCAAGGACATTCACCCCTTTCCCATTTTCTTACCTGACTTGGAGAGCCCTACTCAGCCAGACAGGGGTTTTCCCAAGGCCAGCTGTGCCCTGGTTCCTGGGGAGTGGGGAAGGGGGATGACTGCAGCTTGGCTTTGGGACAAACAAATGGGTTAAGCACAGCTGTGCAGAGGCAGGAGCCAGCCCGGAAGATGGTGCTTGGAGTGGGAGCTGGTTCCCAAGCCTGCTCTGCTGCCCAGAATTTCTGATGCACATCCTGCATCTACCACCATGGTGTGCAGATGCTGACCCTTGCTTTAGGCATGTTTTGGAGTCATACCAGACCCCTCTTGAAATCCATAGAGTGAAGCACTGTTCCACTCTAAGCAAAGCATGAGTCAGGCCTGTAATAAACAGCAAACGCTGACATTTAACATATGTAATGATGTTTGCCTAGTTTTAAAAAGGAAATATTATCTAAGTGTATCTCTGAAAACTAGAGCCACCCACACTTTGTTTTGTTAGGTTTTCCCAGTTTGACCTGTGTAATAGTACTAGCACTTCCAGAATATAACATTCTGAATCTCTTATAAATTGTACATTTTAATGAATGAAAAGCTTCTATGTGTTTAAAAGTTACCCGCCCTCCCTGATCCTTCTTGTGATAGAGAACAAATAAGGAAAAAGATTTATAACTCCCTAAACTGATAGAAAATTAGCACAGTCCTAAGAGGCATGTGTGGCTTTAGCAATGCAGCTGAAAAGAAAAAATGAATAAACCTGCCGCTCAGAAAGTAGAAGGCAGAGCCAAAGAATGACTGCTGCTGTTTCAGCTTCCCAGCCCTTTTCCTCCCCATGCAAGTGCAAAAATAGCCTCGTCCCTCTGTGGAGGCCGAAAGGAAGTGCTCTTCTGTAGGGCCGTTCCTGCAGACCCTACACTCGGCAATGTACTGCTATAAAGTGCACGGCTAGAGGATATCCTAAATTAATTTACATAGATATATAAATATATGCATGTGTGTGTATTTGGCATGAAATATGAAACCAGTCCTTTCTTAGCCAACCCCTTAATTTGTCTGAAACAGTGCAGGCATAATGGAAACTACCCACACATTTTTCCATTAAAAGTTACAAAGGCAAGGATGGGGGGAACTGGTGATAGAAGAACACATGTGCTCTCAGCTGTCACATACTTGCCAGGCAGCAGCACACACTCACACCAGTTTGCTAGAAGAAGTGTCATCTTTATGCTGGTGCTTATTGCTCATGCTCTCCCTCCTAAGTGCTCTGGGCTCCGTGTGTATGGAGGGGAGGGACAGGGCCATGCCTGCGCCTGTTCAGGTGCATGCAGTGATGAGCTTGTCCGTCTCTGTTTTGCAGGCTTCCTCTTCTGGATTAACAAGCAAGAGCCTTGCCATGCCATCGCCCCTCGTGTGGTGTCAGGTGATTGTATTGGTGACTGTATGGAGCCTGTGGAATAACTTTGTCTGCATGGCTTATAAACAAGCTCCCCACCCTGCCAGCTTCTTGACCCTGCTAGGAATGGCGCTCGCCAGGTTCCTGTGTAGCCTGCCCAGCCTGAACGTGAGTAATTTTCTCCAGGGATGGATGGATGTGTGATTGTGCTGCTGTGCATGAGCCAAGGCAGTGTCACAGCAGCAGGCACCCAGTGTAGCGAGCCATGCTGGCTGCTGGGCCACTCCAGGGGCCCCTTGATGGAGAGAGCAGGCAGGGGAGCACCGGTGGGTCCTCAGCCTCAGGCAGCTCCCTGGGCCACCATCCAGGAACTGGAGGTGCTCCCTCACTGCCTTCCTGCTGCCAGCCAGGGAGACTGCCACAGGTAGGGGACAGTGGCATTAGGGCTTGTTGTGGTCTGGCAGGGCATCCCCTTGCTAAATGGCTCATGTACATACTGCAAGCCCCTGCCACGAAGCAGCAGATTCTTCATCTGGGAAAGGTTACTACTTCCCCCCCCTCCCATCTTCAACTCGCCTGACCCCACTGAATTATTGAAAGTGTCAGGTGCATCAGTTATTCATTGCAACCAACCCTACATCTCAGTGAAAGTGCTATATATGGAAAAGGCAGTCCTACGAAATCACTAGCATTTTTTTAAAGAATGTGTTGTGTTGACAGTCTTAACCATTTTGCACAGCGGGGGGGGGGTGTGTGGGGGGGGGGGGGAAATGCAGCTGGGAACTAA
>JAVJGJ010000032.1:7522307-7540904 GCA_035590215.1 Microhierax caerulescens | reverse complement strand
CCCCCCCCCCCCCCCCCCCAACGAAAATCAGTGATTACATACTCTGACAGTGATATAAAAAGTAATAAACTAACTGTGGTAGCTTACTTCGAAAGGCGGACATTCAGAGATTAAAATTTTGAAAACCAAATTATTGCATTCACCTCCTAAAGTGTAGTGTTTGAAGCTAAACGGAATCCGGGGCTAAATGACATTGCAAGCTGGAGGGAAATCAATGAATATTTTAAAACTATACTCAACCTAAATTGCCAAATGGTTAGCATTGTATAGTAACATTCAAATCACAGCAATTGTTCTTGTAATAAATATGATTTCTATAGCATTTCCTTAGATTATTCAGTTAATCACCAGCGCTATTTTACCTCTTTATAATAATGTGCGCTTTCTTTTTTTTTTTTAAAAAAAAAAAAAAAAAAAAAGAACTTAGTTATTTCTTTGGCCAGGGCCTATTTGCTCCTTTTTTATGTGAGATTTTCAATCCTCGGCAATGATGCCGAGCAAAAAAGGTCCATCCACTTCACTTGTGATGCCTCGTGCATTACCTAAAGCACAACAGAACAATGCCAGACAACAGAGCCTTTCTCCCCGCTAACAATGCAGTCACCATGACAACCAGCAGAAGAACGTTTGGCCAGGAAAAGCTGGGAGCTTGGCGGACCAGCCTAATCAAAAAATGGAATAACATGACAACAATTACACTGATGAGTGAGAGGGAAGCTACAGATGCATTCAGACACCTATGGCACTGCCGGCTGGATGCATTCAGCATTTATTTATTTATTTATTTATTTTTATTATTTTTTGTTTAGCGTCTTCTGTTTTTTAAGAGCCGGTAAATAGACAAGATCGAATTGTGTAACAGAATGTCAGTGCTCTAGTTAAATTGAAAATTCCTTTTCTTCTGCTGTGCTACTTCAAGCACACTGAAGAGGCTTTAGGAGAGATGAGGTTTTGAAGTGAAATATGTAATAGATACAATATGAGTGTCACAAGGCAACTTTATTTAGCTTTAAAAATGTAAACTCGGATTTTCAAATGCTCAGATGCAAATAAATGTCAGAGAATCGTGTTACGAATAACCGACCTCGCCTTTCACTTTAATTTCAGAAAACTGGACACGTGTCAAGCATTGATTAGAAGTGATGGCTTGTTGTTTTTAAACCAACCCCTTCTGCATATTAGTAGCCACTGTCAAATTTATTGTGGCGTTTTGTGCAGACCCCTCTTCCAGCTCCAGGGAAACTTGAACTGCAACTGTCCACGTGCCACAAATCAAGCAACAAACATAACAATGTACTTTGAAATATCCCAAATTTAGCATCGTGCTAATAGCCTCCTATTATAGCTCCCAATTGTACGTTAGAAGTTCTGGTATTTTCTTTATAGGAAAGGGGAGAAGGGAATTTTCTCTGTTATTACTGAAAAATGTGTCTGCGATTTCTACCGTTGAGAATAATGTATGCATTTTAGGGAAGGCGACGGAGGAGGGAAGCTGCTGGTTTTAAATGGTGAGGTATTTGGTGATAGCCAGGAGGTGGTTTAGCAGTTTGAAAACAGCGGTGGGCGCAGAACCCTGGTCATTCTTTGTGTTTCTGACAATGGCATGCCGGAGTCGTGCGGCCAGTCCTCTCCATACTACCCTCTGCCTTAGCCCAAACTGCCTCTGTGCTCCCTCCTGCCCCTTTTCATGCCCTTGCTGGCTCGTGGGTAAGTCTTGCAGCCAGCTTTAGGTAAGTTATCACATGGAATTACGAATTATTTAAATGCATAATTAAAACCGCTATCTGAAAAAATGTTCAGGCAAACCCTTGACCCTGCTTGAGGCACTTTGAACCTGACTGATGGTGTAAAGTAGCCTTCAGCCATCGCAAAGAGAAAGCCGGAGGGATTCTCCTACCAAGAGCAAACCTTCGCCTGGCACGGCCACCTGCACTCATCACTGAGCCTCCACCACATAGGACCGGGAGACTGCTGGGGGCCAGGGATGGGCCGTGCACAGCTCAGCAATCTGAAGGGGGGATATAATCTCACAGCAAAGCCGAGCAGTGGTCATCACACACTGAGATCATCTCCTTATGTTAGCAGCATAAGAGATTTTAGGCTGTTAACTTCTACTACTCTGCCACTCTGCCACTAAATTCTGCTCTTCCACTTGTCCACCAGATTCCCAGCACCAGCTCCACATCTGAATTCAGTAGTCAGCTAAAGACAGCCCCACAGACATCCCTAACCCCATGAAATACTTGCTTTGTACATGTACAAAACTCTTTCCCTCTTATCCTCTGAGATGTTTGCACTTCACTCATGCTCATCATCTCCTTTGTTGCAGCCATCTAAACCTCACCATTCCCATCAAAAATGCCTTGAGCATAGTTGAGCTCAGGCTTTTTGGAAATTAAGTTCCCAGACTAGCAATGAGCTCACGTCTCAACATAAAAGCCCATCACACTCATCTTTTTGGGGGAGTTTGGGGATATTGGTGCTATGAGGAGGGGCAGAGGCAAATTAGGAGGTGAATCCAGGCTGTTTGGGCAATGTGAAGCCAGGCCCACTCATCCTTTTAACCATCAAAGGTACACATTCGATCCATTTATGGCTGCCTCGGGGCACTCTAGCAGTGCCAGCTTAAGGCGTTCCATCCAACTCAACTCTAAAGCCGTGCGGTAACCGGTATCTGTTGATTGATTGGAGTTAAAAACAACTTGGATGACTTGACTGGTTCCTTTTGCTGTACAAACAGCTGTGCTTGCCTAAGAGAAAGGTAGTGCAGAGGAACCGGAGGCCAGGAGGTGAAAACATGTGCTCTGGCTTTGCTGATGAGAAATAGGTACAAGGAACTGCTCAGATACAGAGAGGGTGCTGTGAAGTCTATTTCAAGTTTCCTTCTGGGAGGCAGGATGGCTACCGGTGGGGGGACTCGCTAAGGATTGCTCAGTGTTGAGACCATGAGCCCTGTTTAGTTCTGCTTGTTTCAATCCCCCCTCGTATCTTTGCTTGGGTCTTCCAATATGCCCAGTCTGTGGTAACTTAAAAATGTAACAACAGCTTCTTCTACCTACCAACCTGTGCCTAGAAGCCCAAGACTACAAACACTTCCTCGGATCTTATTCTAATATAGAGAGCTCTATATTTACGAGACTGAGCCCAATTTGGCTGTGGCAAACTCCAGCACCTTGCTAAGGACTACTACACACAGTCACTCCAGGTACAATTTTAGTTGTTGGAAAGGAGATAAAGAAAACAGAATAGAAAAAAAGCAGACTGGCCCTGAATGAATCATAATTTATTTTAAAATAGGACTGACTTTGTTTTTAGTAAGGACCATTGCTTAAGACTGCAGAAGTAAGAATGCTGTCTTCATCTGTGCTCCAGGACTTGTCCTATGAAAAACCTGGTAGGTCTTCACCAGTGGTTATTAGGCTGCCTCAGTTTCTAGCCTTGGCAAATTATGAGTAGTAAGACTTGAAAATTTGTGCATTATTTCATTTATTAGAATAATTTTTCTTCTTCCCTGACACTTTATTTCTCATGTGCAGTATTAATGGTGTAGTAGCATTTCTCAATAGCACTGTAATTTACTAATCCATAAACTGCAGGGATGTATTTTATATTTCAAGAATTGTGACTGCTCTCTCATCGCCTTCCCAGAGCAACCTGAGAGGGTTTTCCCCCCCACACTGCTAAGTGAAGTAAAAAGCAGAGCTTTCTCCACCGTGTTGCAGAAAATACCTGTCTTCCCTATTAAGTGACTGATCCTGAAGTTGCTTATGCCTTTCATCCATCTGCTGTCAATTTAACTGGCTCCGCTAGCTAGTGGTTCCTTCTTATGACCCTGAAAGGATTTACAAAACCTGGTTTCTATAAAAATTAAGGGGCGATCCCCATGTTTACCCTCTTGCTCAACTAACCATGTTTTGTTACTACCAGCTAGTGCTAGAGTATATCTACATCTCCCCCAACCCCTGACTCAAGCCAGCATCTGGGAAGTTCCGATGACATGGCCAAGATTTCCAGCTGCTGAAGTTACCTCAGTAGATCAGTTGCTGTTGCATGTGTGCCCGGACTGCTGTGTTCCTGGAAGCCCGGAGCAGAAGTACAGTGCTGAGCACTGCGGCCTGTCAGGCTAGGTCTGGCAGAGCCGGGGAGAGCCTTCGCAGCCTATGCACCACGTCTGGCCAGCGCAGGTGTCCAAGGCCCAGGCTGCTTTTTAATCCCCTGATTTGCACCACCTGGGCAGACCAATGCAAGCCTGACACTTCCCAGACTCAGCGGACTTATTATGCATATGTTAATGCTGGGGACACCATGCACTCGTCTGTCCAGTAAGTCGCAATCAACCAGCACCTGAAAGGCCAACAGAGCTAGTTACTGTATATATGTGTGCCTATGTACGGCAGAAGGAATTGTCTTTCATGGCTGTCTTGCATCTTTCAGCTGGGACTGACTGCAACGCAAGATCGCTTTTACCACTGTGTGAGGTTCCACATGCAGTACACATATGTGTATCAGACCACATCACCCAAAAATAGGCATTTCTCTAGCAACACTTAGCCTTAGTTTTCCAAATGAAGACATTGACTTGCAGCAAGACAGCCTTTGACAGGATGGAACTGTAAGTATTTATTTACCCATGGTGTAATTTTTATCTTTCATAAGAATGCAGGTATCAGCTGCTTAATTACAGGATTATGTATGTAAACTTGCACTTTATAAAATTTGGAAGTAAAGCCTTTGCCTAACAACAGTCTTATTCTTGGTAATCAGGTTCCATCTATAGGAGCCTTTCATGTTAGAGACATAGCCCACTTGTGACTTATTGTTACAATTCAATAAATACTTTACAAAAATAATGCTAGCTTTTAAAAAAAAATTAAGACAATTTCAACTCACCAATAGTTCCTCCCAGACAGCTTCCTTAAAGAATAGCTTCTTCAGTAGGACACTGTGCACTCAGCATATGATAAATGGGGGAAAAGGACTGGTTCCATGCTTTATCTCAGGGAACTTGGAAATATGTATTCCACTTTTCCTTTCCTTTCAAAAAAAAAAAACTTATTTCTTTTCTTAAAAGAAAGAAACAAGCAGATCTAAATGCTCTTCATATTAAAAATTAGGGAGTAACTGATTTTTGGTGGGTTTTTTTTTCCTTTGACATGGTTTCCTGCTCTGGCCTCACTCCTCCAAAGACTTATGGCATACTTAGTTTACAGGTAGCTGCCCTGCAGATCTACCCCCCAGCATAAGATGTGAGTTCTGGCAGCTGTAGCTCCATATCTGAGATGTTTCCAGGAGTTGGCAGTTTGTAACTCTTGCAGAACCACTGCATCGGGACTTTTTCTGGTCCACAGGAAAACCACGGCTAGTCTCCCTGCAAGCCTACCCCAGATGGACTGCAAAGACCTAAGCTAGAAGGTAACAGGAAGAATTTGAAGAAAAAATTGCTAGTAACTGTTGATACTCACTTTTGAGTGTAACCCTTAAAAAAAAAAAAAAATCTTAGACATGACTAGTCATGAAATCAATTATAGAAAAAACTGATGCTGTAGGTGCATTAATCTTGTAAACCATTCCCATATGGAAGAGTACATTCTTCAATCCTATTGTTTATAACAACTTTTAAATATGTGCCCTCCCCAGCTGGGGCCCTGGGGCCTGATGGTGATGGCAGGTGCCCCACCCCCTCACCTCACACTTATGTTACAGTTGGGGAATAAAATGAAATGCGTATTATTAAATGATTGAAGTAAAATCCTACCAGGACAAGTTTTATGTATGTCTGTATGCAGAGACAGGTGTGTGTGAGATAGAGAGATATGTGTTTATAAATTACACACACTATGAAAAATACTTATGTATTATATTACAACTATATACATTCATTAGAAAGGAACTGATCAACCCCTGTCAAGGAGACAATGCAGCAGCCGTTACCAGTTCTTTGGCATCCAGGAAACGAATGCTATTTTGTGTCTGAAGAGGAGGAAAATCGTCTCAGTATTCCCTTGCTTCTTGAAATTGCTTGTAGTAGTCTTCGTCTGAAGGGTTTTCTGTACATTTCTGCCCATTGTTTGGAGGCCGTGCTTCATTGTATCGGCTCCAGTCACCTTTGCATATAATCCAAGGCAGAATGTCCACTTTGTAATGGAGTTCTGCTGAGAATTCAATGCTGATCAGGTTTGGTGTACCTGCCCCTTTTCCTCTGGTAATCAGCTGCATATTATCATCATAGCAGCAGTGCTGTGCTGCGAGCGTGGTGCTTTCCAAAGAGAGCATGGAGCGGATGCAGTATCGTGCGGTGGGCTTATAGATCTCCAGTTTCTCCTTTGGACCACTTGCATCTTTCCAGCGGAAGTTTTTCCTCTTAATTCGATCATAGATTTCAGCAGTGCTGTATGCGACTTCTCTGGGGTAGGAGCACGGGCAGCTGGGAAGATCATTGACCACTTTGTGCATGTATTTCTTCAAGAACTCGCTTTTGCAGCTCATCCATCTTTCACAGCTATCGGTATCTGTTTAAGGGCAGGAAATGGAAGCTTAAGATACATTATGCAGCATCCCAGTTTGCATGATCAGTGATATCCAATGAGTAAAGCCTAACTGTTCAGCACCAGTGCTTTGCTTAAAAAACAAAAAGCTTGCCTCCCTGCCTGCAATGTGTTAATGTGCTGTCTTGTCAGATAATCACGTGTGACTGGCTTCAGGGCCTCAGGCAGCGCTAGTCTGAATTGTAGTGCAGCACCATGCCAGTAAGAATCTTTTGACATTTCTTCTACCTGGCAAATTCCAGTTAAGCTGCCAGTATCCCCACCAGCACAAAAGACACTGTCATGGGTTTACAGGTGACAGAACTGAATGGGGAAATCACAGTGATTTGATGACAGTCTCCAGTTTGAACCCCTCGTCCGCGCACTCACCTTGTAACAACAGCAGATTCAGATGTTGAAAGATTAAGTTTCTTATGATGCTAGAAATACAAAGATGGCAAGCAAGGCCTGGATTACTTTTTCTGAAGTTCATTATTAAGCCCTAATTCAGTCTTTCTTTCAACTAACAAATACCTTTTACTGTTTGGTCTCCATCTTCCCAAAGGGGTATTTCAAGCAGCTGTAGTTCAAACAAGGAGACTGACATCTTAGCTGGCAAATGCAGCCAAAAGTGATTCAGATTCTAAAGGGGCATATGTGACATAATATCAGAGTGTCTGTACATTAGGAGGATTTAATGGCACCAGAGTCATGACTTATAGCTCAGATTAAAGAGATTTATAGACTAGTAGTGTATTTAATACTGGCACTTTATTATTTTGTGAAAGTCTTGGGAGAATCTAGTTAAACGTCTCCTACCTAAAACATTATTTAAGGTGTCTGTATCATGCTACCAGCTTTCAAAAAAAAAAACAACCCCAAAACCACAACCCTGCACATCTTGCCCCACACTTACTTAACAGGACTCTGGAGTAAGGCAAAGACTGGGACCTAAAACTCTCACAGCAAACATTCATGCAAAATATTTACTTAGTGATGTGTCCTGTTTTTCTATCTCCTTAAAGAGTCCTATCCTGGCTGTCATTAACTGTTGTGCTCTACCACCGTAGGCGGGGGGTGCTGGATTACATGATTTATCCAACTGATTCAGCACCCAGTGTCTAAGGCCACACTATGGTTTCATTGGAGGGATGAAATCAGAACATTACAGAGGTTGGGCTGAGTTTTAGCTAGGGCAGTCTCAAGTCATGCCCTGTATAATCTCACTGGCTAGCCCCACTGCAGCACACATAGTTGTAAAAGCCATGCATGCTCGTAAAAGTCATGGTCTTTTTTTTTTTTAATGTGACAGCTGTACCTAAAATGCTTTTACAGTATCTTCCATTTGAGGCTGTTTCAACAAAATCCTGGACAGCATTTGATTTTTTCACCACTCTGCATTAATGTGGAGCCTTACAGCTCTCTTCTGAGCTAGGACAGAGAATCACCATTTTATAATGAAAGAAGCACAGAAATTTGCTAAGACCTAAGAGGAGAAAGATTCTGCGAGAGAAGCAAGCTAAGGTTCAGATCATAAACTTAAGCAAAATAATAAATGGCCATTATTACTGACATTTTTAATGGTAAACTCAAGATCTTGGACCTGCAGAAAGAGCCCAACCAGGAAAATCTAAGTAAGTCTCTTATCTGTTGCTGAAAGATTGACTAGGCTGCTTACCAACTTCAAACAGTTTGGTAGCGTTGAAGTCTTCACTTCCTGCAAGTAAGCTCACTTCTGTGGCAGCTGTCCGGAAGGTATCTTCGATCCCTAAGACAAACACATGTTAGTGGTGGTGCTTTCCCATTAAAACACCATGCCATCAACTGCTTCCCTGCCATTCCTTCCTTCCCCCAGTTCTGCAAGGTGCTTTTGTTTCGCAGGGAAGTCACCTGAAGTTGCTGCTGGAAGGAATGTTCATTTAAAAGTATAATGACCAAGGAATCTGTGCTGTTAGGAAGATAAAGCAGTAGTTTAGCCCAAAGGTCTAGTTTTAGAGCTTAACTTATATTTAAGCAACAAACTGGTCAGTTATGAACCCAGTGCAGGGACAGGAGTGAGGGAACCGATTTAATTCCTCCTCTTTTGGATGCAAGGCTTGCCAGCATCTCCCAGTAATTCAGGGCGGAGCTTTGCACACACTTCACCAACAACCACCTGGTCAGCTTTATGTGACCAGCATCTTCTCCAGAGCGTGTATCACAAGGGACCGACAAGATAAAAACGAAGTCCTAATGGAAGCTCTAAAGCCCTGGGTAAAATGTCATGTCTAAAGGAGACAACCTTGGTGCCACTTTCTCAAAAAGAGCGACATGCCTGAAGACAGGTGAATAAGTTCACATCCGCATATGGGCAACCATTTTTCAGGAATTACGAGGCAGAATGATGCTGTTGCAAGAAGGCTGGCGCTTGCTGGTCTCTGCCTGTGCTAGGGAGTTAAAAGGTGTGAGTAGGTGAGAGATAAATAACCTCTCCCATCAATCCCATCCCCCTGCAGCTACAGCAATCAAATAAACATATCCGGATCTTCCAACAACCTGCAATTCAAGAGTTTGCTATCACTAGAGAGAAACACAGATTGTCAGAAAACGTATTAATTGATCTTGCCAAAGTAAACATCCTTTCATTGCTGCTTTAGTTTGGCCTGCCTACCAGCCTCATGTTTCCCTTATGTTGCTGTGCCATGTGGCCTTAAAACAAACATCTCTTCAAAGAAGCATTTAAACAGGTTTGGGGTTTTTTTCCCTCTCCATTGAATTAAAGACCTCCAAAAAGAGCAGAAAGCTCTTTAATATGTGATAACTATATGGATAACAATGAAGTCTGTTCACCATCCGTCTTCTTGCCAGTGAACTTTCTCCTGATCTTCTGAACTGGGGCATAATAGTGGCTTGCAAAGCTTCAAATCAGCCTCAGGCTGCTTTTCAATAAAATTACCATAGAGTTTTGCCTCAACTCCAGCAGTAGATGCAGAATAATAGATACCCAAGAACCCATTATGGGGCAGTAATTCGCTGCCAAAATTATACACAGCAGAAGCTGAGCTTTGCCCTTGTAATTTTAAAAATGTCAGCACAGCCTCCAAGAGCGAGTATGTTTTGCCTGCTGATCGCTGGGGGTCTGTTATATGATATAGTCTTTCAAGTTTGCCACTGTTTGATGCTAGCCAGTAATAAATACTGGAGAATGTAACTGGGGGCTACATACTTTCATCTGGAATTAACCCTTTATTATTGAGCTTTTAGGATGTATGAGAGCATCCAGAAACACCTTGCCCCTGAACAGCCTAGCAGCCATTACCTTGCAATGGATGCACACATCTATCTGTGGAGTGAGAAATTTCTCTGCAGCTCTCTCACTGAGGCCCCAAAGTCTTCTCTGCAGTGCTGCTAACATTCCACTTCCCAACAAAAAACCCTGACCCCCAGTCTAAGCATTTCTGCCTTCCTGAGTCAGTGAAATGCATACCACCATGGCATGGGTTTCTACTTCTCCCCAGTCTTGGGAAGTACTGAACTGGCACATATCCCATGCATTGTGGCAACTACTGCATCACTGCATTACAAACCTACCTAAATCCAAACACACAGCAGCATTTAAAGAACATCATGGGAAAGTTTTCCATAGCAGCTTTAAATTTTTACGATGTAGGTCTGATGCTCAGCCCTGCTGTCACCAAAGCACCAACTGCCTGATAGTAAGGACACCTCCGTTACTGGCATTTAGATGTCAATGCCTGTAGATGAGTCAGAGCTAAGGTAACGCTTCTTGGCCATATTTTCTGAATACATTCAAGCCAAAACTACACATTCCCTCATCCCACTGCACAATTGCTGCAGAACCAAACTTGCTGTTTCATAATTCTCCGATTGTCAAGCAAGGTGTAAACGAAACAGAGATGACATTTCCACCTTAATATTGACTTTCTAGGACAAGAAATACCCACTGAACCCAAAAATCTCTGGAGTGAAATGCAAAGTAGGTATTTAAAGTATTTTTTTTATATATATTAATACACATGGAGTCTTAAAGCAACTCGGTATACGTTAGGCACAAAACTTAAAAGCCATGTTACTGGTGGGGAGCGATTTGTTTACAGCACAGGCATGCCCGTTCACTGTCAGCACAGCTGTTTTGAAATTCTAAAATTAATACAGATTTGTTTCAAGAGAGTAGATTGCATCCTTTGGAATATAAAATGTACTGTCCACAAGAACGACTGCTATAACCTAAAAAACGCCCGTATTTGTCTTTTGAGTCCTTGGGCACAGTAGACTGCATCTATCAGCGTATTATTACGCGCAAAGAACCTGCAATTTCATAAATGGCCTTGCAAACCAGCGTGCGCCTGCCCACCGGAGCCCTTCCCCTGACAGGGGACAAACGGGCCCTGGGCTCTGTGCACAGGAGGGCTCTGCCCCCCACCTACCCCCCCCCTCCCCGCCAGCCTGCAGTCCCTGGGAACACGCTCACACCTGGGCAGTTGGGCCTGTCGCAGGTCCGTGACTCGGTGGCAGTGCAGGCGTACCCGCAGGACCTCGTCCGCTTCTGATTGCCGCTCCCGCAGGTGACGCTACAAAGGGACCATGGGCTCCAATCTCCCTCACCGTCAATATAATCTGTGAAAGAACAAAGATGAGGAAGGAAATGAAGAAACAAAACTACTACTACCCAAAACTACTGTGTAGTGTTTTTTATTAAGAAGGCAAAACAAGAATGGAATCCAGATGTCTCTACCTGAAGCTTGGGCTAAGTGCCAGGCATAAGCCTGCTGTTTAAATGGTATTCACACTTGATGCTCCTCAGGGAAATGCAGGCAACATAATTTGAAAAAATATTTCCTTTCTCTTTTGACCTTTTGGCAGCTGAGAATCCTCAGCTGCAAAGCTGGGTCATGAACTAACAGTACATGTCTATCCACATAATTTCCCTGTATATAGGAATATGTTTTCTGACCACAGACTAATCGGGCACAGGATAAATGAAGTTTTCTTTTTCATCTTTTCAAAAGACGCAGCAATTGCACAACAATACTCAATTAATTTTTAGGGCACAATGAATGTTGCACTATGGGGGGCGGAGGGTCATGCGTGAAAATTGCGGTTTTGTTTTTCAGTCCCTTGAACAGGAAACAGATATTACAGGAATACTGCCGTGGATATAGGGAACCGCACATGCATCTTGCACCCAGAACAACATGCCATTTGTAGCGTTTCATGTGAATTATTAAATAACATCGAATCTGACTGTTTACTAGCAGGAACTTCCTGAAAACAAAACACAAAACACAACTTTATTCTCTTCTGGGACAAAGCCAAGGGCAAATGATGCCAAGTCTGCACCACCATGGCTCGGTACCACTCTAAGTATCTAATCCCTTTAGAACCAGTCTCCTTTGTTTGCTGCGTGAACTGTTGCACATCCCACCTTCTGAAGGCCACCAAATGTCATGCATGAACCAATCCTGTTTGCTCACCTTCCCACTGGCCTTCCCAGCCGAGAGTTGTCTCTCACTGGGGAGCATCTGGCTTAATGGATTTCTCTGCAACCTACAGGAGACACTTAACTGACCCTGTGGTCACAGCTTGCAGCCTTTGCTCATTTGGGTTAAACCAGCACTGGCAGCAAAGCAAAATCGGGTTTAGCGACTCTGAGCCAGCCCTACTCTATAGCTATAGGCTGAATGTGTATGTACTTGCAAGACACAGGGACAGATCCCTGCCTGCACTGGCCTCTGTGCTACACGTGATTCCCGCTCCCCTGCCCACTGCCATGCTGTCTGTGGGCTTCCTGAGCTGGTTACTAGAACACGTAACTTGATTTGTACCATATGTAATGACTGATGACAACTCTGTGGGGTGCTATTAAACATTTATTGCCAGGAGTATGGGAAGGTTATACATCTCACTCGTAGCAAGCTGCCTAGATGCGAGTTCCTCGTGGCAGGGACCTTATGTGCTTTTCCTCCTCTTCTTACACCGCTGCCAATGAGGAAGCCACCACACCTGAGTCAGGTGTCCAAGGTGTGATGTGGGGGGGCACACGGCTACTGCCTGTGTGCAAAGACCCGCGATTCCGGGATTTGCCAACAGGCGGGCACTGCAGCAGGCTCGAGAGGCATAAGATGCCTTAGGAAAACGTGCTCTGCCCTTTCTGCCTGGCCTCCTCTCCTTCCCGGCCCTTTTCCAACTCTGATTTTTTTTTCTCCACGTGGCTGGCGAGGAAGAGGGAGGGTGAGCAAGGGCAACGCTATCAAAGGGCCCAGCCTGGGAGGCCCCGGAAGGGCAGGCAAAGCCAAGCGGTGCCTTTTGGCAGGGGCAGGAGGAGGGAGACAGAGCCATGAGACGTGAGAACAGGTCAATGGGTGGATTAGCACAAAAGCCCCATACAGGCAGGATCTGCAGCTCCATCCCCCTGGCCAAGGGCAGGACATCTCAGGTTAGTCATAAGGCCAGGAGCCTTTCCCAGTCAGCAGGGTGCTCTGCTGCACAGCAGAGAGCTCTAGGATCATTTTCAGGCCTACCTAGCTAGTGTTTATGCTGCGCTATGAAGCACACAGTATCTACTATTAAATACAACATGTGTGTATTTTCAGCTGGAGCTTAACCTGTTCTTCCTGTTTGCATTTGTAATTCTTTTTTTTTCCTACCACAATTATTTGTGAACACCATTTTATTTTACCTAAACTAATAGCTACCTAATACATGAATTCTTGGCAATAATGCGTGCCCACAAATAAAGGCAGGTGCAAAAAGAAGGGATAGACTTTAATCTTCTGGCCACAAAATTTAATACATATGTATGTATTTAAATACTGAAATTCCACGAAAAGTCTCCCTCAATTGTTAAGGCTCTAGGACTCAAAGTTAACTGAAACGGGGAAAATAAGACTGAATCAGCGCATGACAGCCACTCTGCAGTATCTAGGGAATGCAGTGGAAGCGCCAGGGTAAAAGCACTGTGGCTTTGAAACCCTGCCGTAACCAAAAAATCTTCTGTATTTACACACAACTCAAATCCGAGAGGCTCTGAGCTATACCCATGAGCACATACTAGTTCACCTCCCTTGAGTCATGCCCATGTGGAGAGTCACAGCCCGCTGGGGCAGTGAATAACTAGCTCCTCTGTTTCTGGTTTCTGCAACTGTTTCATACAAGCTGAAAACAATTGTTTTCGCCGTGACACATCTGGAAGAGAATTACACACGCAAATACACAATGTTCCTGCTGCACATGCCACTCCCCACACATGCACCAACATAATTCATCATATTTGTGTATCCACCAAATACTACCACGTTTTAGATTTTGCTTATTTATTCAATAATCATATTTTGGTTCCCAAACCACTGCATGTTTCTAAATTTGTACTTATCCTTACTCTAAAAATAAATATGAAACCTTGTTTCCTTCGCTTTTAAAAAAAGTACACTTAGGGCTAAAAAAAGGTCCTCTTTATGGGCTAACTGGTATGATTTTCAAGATTATAGACTTACTAGTGGAATGCAGCTACTACAGTACAGCTTGTGCATCTGCACAGATTTGTATGTAAAAGCTGATGAACAAAAGCCACATGTTGAAAAATTCTATTTTGTCTGGCCTACTTTCAGTGATGCCTCACCATTCTCATTTCCCCCAAACTCGTTTTTACAATCCCAAGATGCCCGTAAGAGGCCTGGAACGCAAGCTTACCATACTCTGGCTGCTCCTTGGATTCAAATCTCCGGTGACTGGGTGCATGGCTATCCCACCCACCGAGAGGGTTGAGGAAGTTGCTGTCCTCAGTGGTGCTGTCATACTTGTAGTCCTGGTCACCGCTGCTCATGCGAGTCAAGGTGGAGGACCTCTGCCACCAGTTTCTCCAGTCAGGTGATGGGACTGGCCAGCTAGGCTTGCTGCTCTCCTTCTGCAGATCCTTGTCTGTCTCTGTGTCGGGGCCATCCACCACTTCAATGGTAACCTACGGGAGGCAGAACAGAGCCGGCTGGCTGTCAGTGCCTCCTCCTCGTCCGTGGGAAACTTCCTACGCAGTGAAGACAAATGACTGGTGTTCCCTTGCGGAGGGGCTGTGTAATAGTGTAGGGTTCGCATGGTGTAAACCATATGCAGGTTACTGAGCCCAGAGATACGCAGCAGCTGAGTGATTCCTTCTGCTACCTCTGCTGAATCAGACCTTGGAACACAGGCTAGGAAAAATCCCCCACAAAATAATAACCCGTGCTGTGCCTAAAAGCTTTGCAGCAGAATTTTCTGCCTTGTGGGGAAAAGATGTTTAAACCTGAACATGTATGACCAGGAAAAAGAAAACCAGATCTGTTACTCTAATTACACTGAGGCTGAATTTGAGGCCAGCATGGAGCACACCAACGCGCAGAGCCTGTTCCAAGGACTTGGACTGACTTGAGCCAGGGCCAGGTGAGTCTGTGAGTGGGCAGATGGAAGATGCAGAGGCCAGGGTCTCTGCCAGGTCTGCATCTGCCTTGCCCTCTGGCAACAGCTCAGCCCAGCCCCCCGCACGGCCCTCCCTGCAGCACCAGCACCTCCATCACACAGCGGCGTGGGCCGTCACCGCTCTGTGAAACCGCACTGTGCTGTGGTGAGAGCCAGCAGCTCTTTCAACCGTTGCTGAGTAAGTCACTTGCTGCTAAGCCCTCTGAAGTAAGTCCTCTTTCTGTGCTGGAAATTGTCATGATACACAGCCCGTTCACAGTTTCTGCAGAAGCCCAGAGCCAAGATTCAAAGTTTGCTGCCCAAGTCCCTCAAAGACATCATGAATGTAGATACAGTTCTGCACAGGAACAGCCCTTGATTACTCCTCTTCTATGCTGAACAATGCATAATTACAAAAACCTTGGACAAATACTGTGCGTGCATGTTGGAGGCTATTTAGAAATAAGGAACCGGCCATCAGAAACCCTGGCTCTATGAGTCATGCAAGCACAGCGTGGCCACAGGTAAACCATAAAATGCTCTGATGCTTCATGCTAATGTGGTTCAGTGATTTCACTGGACTGGCTAAACAACTATGATACAGAAGGGACTATCAGATGTATCTGGAAGGTTTAATAGGTACGGAGGTATTCTTCCTGTTTTATAGATTTGCAAAGCTGTCTTTCAGGATATCACCCAATGAAAATCGAGTTGTGCAAACCCAGGAAAAACAGAATAATGTACTATTATGCTAAAAGGCTTTTATGTGGCTCCATGGGTTTGTACTTTGGATAAAAGGTTCAGTTTTATATGATGATCTTAAAGGTCTTTTCTGACCTAAATGGTTCTATGATTCTACAGTAATTGTTATGAGTAAAATCACAAGACAGACACAAGGGAAAGAAAGGAAAGAGTGTCCATGTTTCTTCAGTTACCTGTGATCCAGAGTAGTGTGACCTAGGAAGCGAAACAGAACTGCTGCCGTAGCTTCGTAGCTGCGGACACAGCTGCACAGACAATGCCTAGACATCCTTTTTAGAGAAAGATTTTGCACCTACTTCATGCTTTGCATTTGACCAGAGACCAAACCATTGAAATGAAACAACTTTGAGGCTACTAAGAAGTTCCACTGGGAGAAAGAGCAAGAGCAAAAGAAAGTGCAGTTGTCAGCCTAATAGCATCTTTACACAAGAGATATTTTACTCCCAGGCTAAATATGGAATTGGAATGATTACTTCATTAAACCTCAGTTTCTACAGACCAAGAATTACAATGGATTTCATAAGTTTTAAAACATCAGGGTTAGTTCAGGGATTCAAAATTGTTACATCTATCCAAGCAAAACAGAGTTTTCACAATAAGTGAAAGGAAATAGTGTTACCGAGTGGCTAACACTGTGCACTGTTGGCCAGTCGCAGGCCTTTAGTACTGCCCACGTGAAAATCAGTATAACTAGTACTTCAGTAGCAAGTCTTTTTAAGACCACATTAACTCTATAAGCAATGACTCAGCAAAGTGAAAAAAAAACCTCTAAACCAAAACAAGCAAAGCAAACCAAACCCTCTCATAAAAAAAGGCAGGGGGCACTTGATAATGATTCCATCTGCTTTGGTAACGGTAGTTATATGACAGTCAATCAGCATGAACTCACATTATTTCAGCCAGGTACAGTCTGAAGAACCATAGGGATTTGTTTTAAATTACTTTTTCAGGATGCCAAGCCACTTTAAGCAAAAGCAGGTTTGTAGGGACAGAGAAATTTCTGTTAGGCTGTGTGCTGTGCTGGGGAAGGCAGGCAGGTGTAATGCGCAAGCTTCGAGCATCGTAAGACCTCACCAGACTTCCAACAGCGCTGCCGCTGACTTCCATGCCATGTCTGTGCAATCAGATATCCCTCTGCAGTCTGTTTTTACTATCAAGTAGGCTTATTAGAAAAGGCCTTTAAAATGAATTCTCCAACACACAGCCTATTTAAAAAACGAACATACCAAAACCAAAATCCAGTGCGGTACACTGACGCACACCTATATTCCTCTCTCTGCTGTTTTAAGCTTTGATTACCACGTTGTCTGTTTAACATGTGGCAAAAAAAAACAGAGTGAAAGAAATTCTATCAAGAATCCTGTGATTGTCTGAACTGCCACTCTTGGAAATTAAAAAAAAGAAGATAGCTTCAGTTGGCTCCAGTACTGTTTGTTTTCAGGGGCTCTGCTGTGCTCTGCCCAGCCCCATTTAACTCTAATGGACCTTCCAGAGGCAGGGAGGAAATCTGTGAGTAAACCTAATAATTCCTCCATGGTATGACCCAAAAGTTAGGGCAGAGGTGTGAGAAAAGGCTGCTGCTTCAGGCAAGCAATTGCTTCCTTATCCCAGTGTAAAAATCTGGAAAAATCAGCATTCACTGAGTTCTTCCCAGTACTTACAGATAGGCTTAACATTAGCCCATGACTATGCATATACATGATACACAAAGATGCATCTTGTTTCATCAGTTTCTATACAGGAGGTTGTTTATAAAAGAAAAAAGAAATCAGATCTAGAACAAGAGTCATTAGAAATGGGCATTTAAAGTGGCTCTGAAAAAGCTTTCATGCTGTATAACTACTCCAACAAAAACATGTTCTCTCAAAAATTAAAAAAATAGATCCGGTTTAGTATTTCTATCTTAGAGACTGGTTTAAAGACTTCATTTTCTCAGATTTCTTCTTCCAGAGATTATGAAAACTGTAAAGATTTTTTTTTTCCTCAAGCTTTCTAAAATGTCTGTGGTAACATGGTTCTTATATAAATCCAAAATCACGTCCAGAAGTATTCAAACCTAAAATGAAGCCACTTCTTTTATGGTTGTGTGAGCTACAAATAAGGATGTTCCTCTTAAACTTGTTAAAAACACTTGGCATAGGTACACCAAAACAACAGATTTGCAGTCAATTTCTGATGAAACAAAGGTATCAGGCACAGATGTTCCCAGACACCAACATCCAATTTTCTCCTGGCTAAAAATACACAGAAGATAAATATTATCCCCGCCTGCTGGAGTGCACAAAAAGTTCTGGGTACTTCATCCTGTTTACTGAAACAATGTTTCTGAATTCGCTTTCATCGTGTAAACAATGCCCTAAGCAAGGAGAGGAAGGTTTCAGGAAGAGCTACATTTGCAAGGCTGCGCAAGCCGTGGATTCTAGCCATAGCTATCCTCTGTTCCCTTCCTGCAACTGATGCAAAGTTCCAATGCAGAACTTGGCGCTCCCTGAAGGTGGAGGATGCGCTCAAGTCAGCAGTGAGGCAACCAACAGCAGAACAGAAATGAGTTCATTGTAAGATACTGAAATGGGAAATTTCACCTCACATAACAACTCCAGCTAAACGATACCAGGAGCGACACCGATTTACTTCTGGTTATGTCACGACAGCTCACTCAGAACAGTTTTCTGAACTTGATGAAAAGTGAAGGACCCTCAAAATTTGCTGGGAACAAAGAAGACAGTGTGACTTGAAAAACCTGAAATTTGCATTTAATGTTGTCAATCCTATCTGCACTCTCTGACGGGCTCAACTGAGCCCCACAATTAACAATCCTCTCTAAAGCCCAACTGCAAATACTTCTCTCTGCAGTGAGCTCTCGTTACACCCTGACATTAGGAAA
>JAVJGJ010000032.1:7496900-7518673 GCA_035590215.1 Microhierax caerulescens | reverse complement strand
TCTAAGGTCCCCCCAGAGCCTTCTCCAGGCTGAACCACCCCAACTCTCCAGCCTGCCTGCACAGGAGAGGTGCTCCAACCCACTGATCATGTTGGTATGTCACTAACAGAGCTATATTATACCTTTACATACATACTTCTTAGACATATCAAAAGGATGGTAATTTTGTGGGCTGGAGGACTGTAAGAAGCCAGGAATTGATTTAACCAGAAAACCAGTTCTATTAGTGTATTGTTTTTATAAGTACATCTTAGGCAGAACAACATTTCACATTATTGTTTTGGTTAAAAAAGACTGCTTATTAATGCCAATTTTGCTTTAAGGCTCTGAATTAAAAACAAATCACTCATTTTTTCCTCTTTCTAATTCTTGAAGTTTCAAGATGCAAGCGGCTTGTAAGTGGCCATTCCAAACCCAAGAATAGTTTGAGGAATAATGTATAGAAAAGTTTATTGCAGACAACTGTTTTTTCACTCCAGGCAGCTGCTACAGAAATCAACTTTATGTCTTGTTTCCATACAGAGGACCACATTTTGAGCTGAAACTTAAAGACTCGTTCTCTTACAAGCTTTGGGGATGATTGCATTTTATAACAGCATACCGAAAGAGAATCGGTTCACAAACAAATTTTGCAACAGAGAATCAAAACCAGAATTTTAAATACCCATTTAATATCAATGGATATATTATGCTCCAAAATGGCAATAGCAAAGACGGCTTTAGTATCATAAATAGGTCTGTACTGATACCCACATTTATGCAACCAATGCTGTCCAAAGAGAAATGTAGAAAAAAGTTTAAATAGTGCTTAAGACAAGCACTTTCAACAAAAGTTGAAATTTGCTTAAGACAAAAAGTACATTTTATATTATATATGTATTTTTATATATATAATATTACATTATATACATCCTCTTTTGGTGCTATCGGTAGAGACACTTGTGTTCTAACTGCATGTCATGGAAGCCAGAATGAAAGTTGTCTTGGTTCAGTAAATAATTTTGTGCAGCTCATAAAAAATTCACACGTTAACATAAATTTGTACCTGAATGTTGGGATTCTGCCCATTGATATCTGCTTTTGACAGGTCAGGGAAGTTTGGAAGATCCAGGAGGAAAGATCTGGGTCCATCTCTTTGCAAGGACGTATGCCCGTTTTCCTGCCTGAATCGCTGCTTAGGGAACGGCCGGTGGGCAGCCTGGAGATCAGGGTATTCTCTTCTGTCCTCAGGGTTCAGGGTGAAGCCGTCTTCAGAACGGTCATCTGCAGTGAATGTGCTCTGGGGAAAAAAGCAACGCACTGTAACAACAACTGAGAGAGCGTGGAGTCCTGCCAGTGCGGCCCCGCAGAGTACGTACCGAGAGCCTGGCGGCACCCCCCGGCAGCTCGCTGCTGAAACACACAGCACTGGTGATGGGTATTTTCTAGGGTGCTCATGAGTTCGGCACCTGACTCTCGCTGAAATACACTTAGTTACAGTGCTGCAAATCTGTAACTATCTGACACAAGGTAAAAGTGGGTCAGACTTAAGTGCTTAGCTCTTTCAGGTTCCTGTAACGTTCCAGCCTTGCAGTGAGCACCTACACATTGACACAAGCATCTAACTTAAAGCAGTTCTGGAAACATGAAGCTCTCAAGAAAGCCCTGGGAAATCAAACTGTATCACTTGAAATGTGTCCCTAAAATGGTAAAAGGTATCTTTACTATAAATAATTTCAGTTTGCTTTGCTCCAAAGCAGAGCAAAAACACTGACGGCTGAGTGCATGTTGAAATTTACGGTATTAAAAGATCTAGTGCTGAACTGGCAGCATCTCTCTGCCCTCAGTCTGCAACAACTTCCATCTTGTTGCCTGTGCTCCTCACCCAATTTCTCTGGTCTTGAACATCTGAACCTTCCTTCCTCCGGGATTTCATTTTCATGTTTGCCTAATGGTGGGATTGAATTTCACTGAGCTGTGGGTCAGCAGTTAATGCTTTTGTTATTGTTGAGCGTACTTTCGGGTTTTGTAGTATATTACAGCAAGCTGCCTTCGAACCAGTAGCGCTGCTGCCACTGCCTTTGACCTCACCAAGGAGATACATTTAGTATCAAAACACTGGCTCCCTGGGTTAGCATTGGCCTGGAGACTTGGGGGGGGAAAAAAAACCCAAAACCAGCAGAGAAGTCCAATCTTCTTAGGGCTACAAAAAATGCATGGGGCAGATTCAGCACAGGTTTTGCTTTTGACTCAGCTGAAAAATTTTAGGCTTGAGGTCTTAGTATGACTGCCTGGGGAGCTTTTATTTTCAGTTCATAAAGAGACAGCAAGCATGGAGAGGGTAAATGTTAAAGACCTATCTTTTAAAACAAGCACAATTAAAGTGGAATGGCCACATGTGGTTCTGGCTCTACTGAAGCATATTTTTGCCAGCATTTCTGGTTAAACGCAATCTCCATCCAGCTCCCCTGGCTCAAATTAAGCTAACATACCTTTTGTTGAGCGCTCAGACAGATACCAGTTCCAATGCCTTTTCTTTTATTTCGTGTTTATTTGCTTAGAAGGTTCTAAATCGACCTTTGAAGAGATTTTACAATATAATCTGTGCACTTTACAGGAAAATACTCAGCGAGTTAAATAAACCAAGATTTAAGAGTTAATCTGGGACTAAGTGAAATTGTCTCAAGCAAAAAGTAATGTGGTTCTCCTCTCCCCTTCTTGCTGCACTGTACTTGCAAAGAGCAAAATTAGATTTAGCAGAATTGATGTTGTCTTGGTATTTTCATGATCAGAAGATCAGAATGGTTACATCTCGATAGTGCTAAAAGGGTACTGTCAGACATCTAACTAGAGCACAGACACAAGTTCATTCTGAATTAGTGCTCATGTGTATGCACTCCTGACAGCCTGTATCGCTTGAAGGCTAAACCAAGAATGCTCCTCTTTGCTGAAGGCCAGGTAGGACGTTCAGATGCCTTCGGTGGGCCACCCATTAGCACAGCCCTTATTTGATATAAAGCAGAAAGCAAATCACACAGCGGCAGGCTCTGGGAAACAAAACCAAGGGTCACTTAGCTAACTTTCAGGTTCCTTACCCATATGCTAGTGCTTAAACTTCACACTTATCAAACAGAATTTAGCTGCAAACTTCTTGGCGCATGAGGATTAAACAGCTTCTCAGTTAGGTCTGAGTAACAACAAGGTGTAATTGTGCTGTTATTAAATTACTACAGACAGGAACCAAAAAAAAATGTGGTACTTAACTACTTTTTTCTGGGGTCTCATGCCTATAATCTTACCTTTATTAAAAGTAAAGTGAGATTTTATTAAAAAATAATAAAATTCTCACATACAATTTCATACCTTCCCTATCTGCTTGCCACTTCAGGAGCATCCTGATTCTCCACATTAACATACCATATAGCTAGAGCTGGCCAAGGACTTTAGAGACCTACACTTAATTCTCTGATAAGACTCTCTGTGTGATCTTGGCAGGTCATGGTCTGTCTGTGCCTTGGTGGGGATAACAGCACTTCCCTTCCTCACTGTGATGTTTGTGGGGAGCTCAGCAACTACAATAATAAGGGCTATATAAAAAGTTTTTAATAGTGTCAGACAGATGGAATATCACATGGAGTTAGTTAGAAAATTGTCATGGTGAAGTAATGACATCAGGCTGATCAGGCCCACTACCAAGCTGCTTGGGGCAGGGACTGTCATTAATTACAGGCTGAATGAGTTGGGGTTGTTTAACGTTAAACACGAAAACGGAGGGGAGACATGACAACTGCCCTACACCAAAGGCTGCTGCAGCGAGGAGGGGGATGGACCACTCTGCTTGCGCAGGGTGGGCATGATCCGGAGAGCTGGGTTTAGCGGTTTAACGTTAGGTACACGTTTCTAATGGCAGCAACAGCCAAGCTCGAGAGCAGACTTTGGAGGGGGTAACGTGGAGTTTGTCTTTAAGAGCAGGGTTGACTAATGGCTGGCAGGAACGACACAGGTTAAGAGTGTGTCCTCTGCCTAAAAGCAGTGTTAACTCTGGCAGTCCCTTTCGCCCTAGGAAAAGCCCACGCTGTGCCTCCTTGGGGCTGCCATGTCATACTGCCACATAAGCAAACAGAAATGCTCAGTGGGCATGATCATTTAGTTACCTGCTCATAGTGCCATGAGCAAAAGACCATTTGTTTCCAGTTACTAAAATTAATAGAATGTCTATTTTTTAGGCAGATAATTCTTGGTGTAGTGTCTAAGCTGATTTGCAGTATTATTAGAAATGTATATTTCTGGGGAAAAGATAAAAGAGGCTGCCATCAAAAAAAGTGAGCTTGAACTGCATGTGAAAAGAATATGGGCTCACGCTGTTCTACTGCATTAACTCAGGCGAAGCCTCTTCCCAGGGCAATCTAGCAGGAAAAAAGTGTGTTTGTACTGCAATGGCAGCATCCTTTCCAAAGAAAACAGGGTTTGTGTTCCAAAGCTAACAGATTAAATTGAATTTCTTTTTTTGCAGGGGGGAAATATTCTTCTTTTCTTATTTTTATGTTATTTCATATGTTTATACTTCGCACTGTTTAGCTTTAGGTGTACACAATTTATATCCCTGATTGCTTCTGGGAAATCTTCCTTTAAAAGCTGTGTCACTTCATTCTGAAACACTGACTCGAGTTTCTTTGAAGTTACAACATTTCTAATTCAGGCACATTGGTCTCTCACTCAAATGATGCATCTGCTCTAAATATTTTAAGATAAAACATTTTTTTCTTCCTTCATTTAACAGCATTATTCACAACTTTTCAACTACCCATCAAGATGATTTTAAGGGGTTACTCACGCCTGCTGTCAGCAACACTTCCGCTGCCCCATGGGATCAGATATTTATAGAAGTCCCCAATACAAAACCAGCTTAGGATTTCTGGGTCTTCTAAGTGCGGACAGTCTATCAGGGCAGGAGCACGGTATTCATAGCTGTGAGTGCCTTGTCAGGCAACAAAATAAACCCTAGAGACTCTGCCATGCTGTTTGTATTACAGAGCAACACACCTCGCCACACCCATCACTGAAATAGGGAGAGCAACAGTTCTGTACATACCAATGGCTTTGCGCCCATCTATAAACCAGGGAAGGAGAGCAATCCACAGTGATTTGGTGAGGATAACTTTAAATGTTGGTGATCTGGGCGGGACCTGCACCACCGCAGGGTTTAAGGCACCAAGAGACAGCCCTGCATGCAGGAAAAAATTCCTACCTCATACTGCAGCTTAACTTTTCAATACTCAAATGGGTATTTTAACTCCATCCATTTCCTTCCTGTTTTGTTTCTCCCTCTGTCACATTAGACATCAGCTGCAGGGATGCATACCATTTCTCTTCCCCACAAAGAGGTCAAACAGAAATGAAAACTTGTAAAAATACCAAATTATGGAAAAAGGGAATTTCATTGCATTTTTAGCAAGTGAGGAATCCATCTCCCTCCTCTCTTCCTTATTTTATCCCATTTCCAATACTGGAAAAACAACCAAGACAGAGAATAAGCGAGGAATGACTGGAGCTACAGAAAACATTCTGGAGCTGCTGCTCTTTTTCTGTCTTTCATATTTCTTACCTTCCTTCTTTCCCTCCCCACTTGCCAAACCAAGGCCGTATCTGTAAGCACTGCTAATGATGGAGTTGAAAGAATTTGGGAAAACTGATGCAACTTATATCCCTAACAGCTCCCAGACAGCAAGGGAATCTATTACTAAATACCTGCCACAGCTACATTGCTTTTTTATTTCTTGTATACTCCTTTGAAATATCTTGTAAAATGATCTTGACAAGAGGTCTTGAATTGAAAACCGACAGTCTGTCAGTGCACTTTCATGATGCACCTGTACAGCATCTTCAACCACCAGGAACAAGGAACATTTATTTATTAGGAAACTTCACAGACGCTATAAAAGATTATATTGCTATCAGAGACAAAATGAGGCCTGGGGCCTTCACAGAAAACCATTATAGCCATTAGGACTGGTTTCATTTCCCACCTGCCTAAACAGATTGTTTTGATTTCGAAGGCTGTCATGTGTTTCCAGGTTAGTGCTAAATGATCACTTTAAAATTAACCGGTCTGGGGAGGCTGAGTAACACACCGGGATACTACTTGAGACTTTCACCTCTGCCGATCCAAGAACTGTAATGAACTTGGGTGATCTAATTCCCGGGCTTTATTTATTTTTTTGTCTGTCATGAGTATAAGCAGCACCGGACCTAGCAGGAAGAGGTATGAGGGCAGTGTTAGATAAGCAGACGGTGAGGTTAACAGCTGAAAAGCATTATCAGAGATACAAGGAGAAAAATGTCTTTTATGATTAATGCCACACACAGTCCAGGCAGTCAGAAGACCTTTGTTCTGTTCTTTGCTCTGTCTTGGTTTTCTCATTTAACAGGCAAATCACTTGGGCTCATACTTAATTTCTGTGTGAGTAGCTGAAAGCATGTGGTAGTACCGAGCCCCACAGCTCCGGTTCACTCCAAGGAGTCACTGACGGTTCCTGCCTCCACAAGAAATCAGACCAGAGGGGTGTCCTGTCAACCACTCAGCTACTGAAACACTCTGGTTTTTTCTTGAAATGTGCTTGTTCCTCACGTTCACATGTATCAATGAAGTGAAAGGCCTTACTCATGTTTAGAAAGCTGCACAAATTAATTGTTGCAATATCTAATAGCACGTTTTAGATAATCACTGTTTGTAAATCCTTTAAAATAGACTACATCGGCTCACATGTACACAATTGCTTTCACTAAAGGGCTCCAAAATATAGCATCTCCTTTAAACACTGTCTAAATAGAAGCTGAATCACTAATTACAGTGGGTAATTAAAAAAGAAAAAGAAAAAAAAAATCTGTTTGCAGGGTCTATTTTTTAATAATTCTCTATTTAGTCCAGCAAAATTAGTAAAATGACATTGTATCCAGCTCCTTCTAACTTGCAGTACATCTGCGTATGTGGCTAAGTGGCTATGCAAAGGCAACCCAGACACCCAACACCACAGGGTACTGCTACGGGACACGTTAGCTTCAGGAGCCGTACAGCTCTTGAAGTGATTTTGTTTCTGTGGAGAACAGGATGGAATTGCAAATACTGTTGCAATTAGGACAGCAGAAGTTCAGAGTAGCCATGTCGATCCACAGTCACTGCTGGAGCAGAGGGTCTCCCATAGCTTAAATGTCAGGTGCCAGTGGCAGCACAGTTAGGCGGTGAGGTGCTTAGGATGCCCAAGTATATACCCAGCCCCCCCAGCTCAGTTTCTGCTGTACGCTGAAATAGCTCACAGGAGCTGCACACAGCAGAAGCAGAACCTCAAAGCATTTGGGCACATTGTCTCAGAACCGCAACTTTTGAGTTTGAGGAATTTGATCACCCAAGTTCATTACAGATGTTGGATCTTTTTTTACACTAAAATTTTCCAGCCCTGATAGTTACATAGAACATCTTGAGAACTGAACACATAACCAGGACTTAAGTTACAACTGCAGAGATCCTAGGGCAGTAGTGCTGAGGTCCCCTTCACACCTAAGGCTAGTAATTCCCAAACCACTCTTTCAAGGCACATGTCGGCACTGTGACGGGAACCTCCACAGTGGAAGAAAAGGCTGTGGCCTTGTTGAACCATCTGAACCATCCTGAGTGCCAGAGCAGCACTACCGCCAGTCCTCCCCTATTGAGCCTCTTTATTTGCCTGCACTCATCACGCTTTGGGTCCATCGTTCTTTCAGTCTCTGCTTGGGAGCTGCCCTCCCCAAGCTCCCTGTCTCTTCCGTGCTGTTAGTAAACAGCAGATCCGCATCTGAACTGCTCTGGCAGACAGAACTTAAGGAGAAAACCAACCATATCATACTCGGACCTGGCCACCTTTTGCTACACATTGTGGATGCACATTTCACAGCACAGCTACATTTTATGCTCTGTTGTTTGTTTGTATTTCATGTTTTCCTTCAGCTGGAAAATACAAACAGTATGGTTCAGCTTGGAGGTGAAGAACTGCCAGTTTGCATAAACACTTTGATAATAAAAAGGACTTGGTGGTGATTAAAGCTCAATGTCTGCTGGAAAAACAGAGGCCCTTAGCAAATTTTCTAGCACAGTACACACTGGTGCTTTGTTCTTCTGCAGATACTCAGCCACCCATGGGTCAGCCAAGCGCACAGAATTAAAACTGGGCAGGGCTTTGACAGATGTTCACTGCCAAGTTTTGCTCGCAGTGAACAGATATTTTCAGTTGCCCAAGCTGGTGGTAAGCATTCAGTTGTTCTTCACAACTCAGAAGACCTTCCCTGTAATCGCTGCCCAGCTGGAGCTCTCTGCACAGGACACGTTGATCCAGTGGCTGAACAGGCAGAGGTACAACTGACAAGTAGCCCAGCCCAACTATTCCACTCCAATAACCTGTGATGCCAAAATGCAAATTCTTGGAAAGTTCCAATTCTTCTTAGGCTTTATTAAATACCTGCATAAAATCAGTAGTATAATAAAGCTTTCAATAGAATCCATTTATACCATGGCTAAGTTTAACTGAACGAGTCTAATCTCACCCATCATTTGAAATCTGCATCGTAATTTACACCTCAAGCTCCAAGAGAATGGGAAAACCTGCCTTAAACTGCAATCAAAACCGCAAAAGTAAAGGAAATCCAAAATAGTAATACTTTTTGTACACACAAATTTTTGGTCGGGCTTTGCAGGCCAGCATAAAGTCAGTGTAAATGAAAGAGAACAAACTTACATCTGAAATTATTTTCATGGGGTTTAAACTAGGTCCTTTTGCAAGTTTATTCCACTAAATCACTACGGCTAGGATTTCACTAGGTGAACCGGCTTTAATAAACAAAGTTTTCATCTCTCCTTCGCCAGAAGAGTAACCTTACTTGAAACCTTTTCAATTTCCAAAGTTGCCTTCAGCTGTTAGTTTCCAAGAAACAGCTATTCCCAGCCTCTGTGTCTCCCTCTCATATGCCACTGCATATCCACCCTATGCTTTCAAAAGCGTCTAGGGCTCTGGCTGCGTTAGCTGGCAGATGTTTTTAGAGACTAGAAAGTGTTTAGTCCCTGTGGACTAAAAGTTACATGATGACTTCATCACATAAGCAAAAGCTAATAACGGGAAAGCAAGAAAGCAGACAAGTGTTATATTCCAAAAACACGATGTTTCCTGTGCTTCTGGCAATACTACTTCTGTGCCTGAAAAAAGGCAAATCACTTGAGTCTTGATTCTCAAAACATACACACCATCGAATTACTGCAAGTTAATTTACTCCACCCTCCCTTAGCTGCCTTCCCCACCAACACTGGTTTTTCTTTTGATGGAGGTTAGAGGGTGAAGGCAGAGGAAAGGCAGTGTTTGTTTACCTTCAGTATCTACGCACCAACTCCATGCCTTGCAACACTCTCTGGTAAGGGGTTCTTACTACACCCAGGAGTTTACAGCAAAACAGCAGCGGAAAGCTGAGTGGCTGCCTCAGGACACGCACCTCTGCTCCTGCAGTGCAGTATTCTTTCAAGCCTGAGCGTACAGTTTTACCCTCGACATTTAGAAAACTGGAGACTGACACACGAGCAACTGGAAGTCATTAGCATAAATGGCATCTGTACACAGAGTACAACAGCCTTAGCTGTGTACAAAGACATCGGCAGTGGACATTATGCCCTCTCTCTACATCTTCGTGAAGTGCCCTAATGACAGAACAAGAGGAAGCAGATACACAAGAGAAAGGCCTCCCTCCAGTGACATTATGGGGAAGAAGAGGAAGCGAGTAGATGGCGCAGTACACCGTGACAAGACAGCGTGAAGACCCTTCTCTGTTTAAGAGGGGAGAGAGAAAGGACTTGCCCTGGAGAGCAGTCTGGGCTTTTTGTATTATGAATTCTATGCATGTATATAAAATTTTCTTAGAACAGTAAGGGAGGGGGGCTATTTCCTAGAGCTGATTAAAGAAGCATGACTCGATTTTCAATTTCAAACGACTCGGGGGGCATTCCAATCGACTGCAGACAGGAAATGAATACCATACAGGCACTGAACAAGGCAGATGCTTTTCAATCTGACACTTACGTGAAAAGAAAATATCTTCATTTCTGTCTCCCCTCCACCCCATGATCACTAGTTAGTTCTGAGCTATTTTTAGGATAAATGGTTTTATTTTTCAAACTTGTTATAATCTTAGCATGTGCCCGAAGCCACCCAGACGCCACTGACAATAAAGTGTATGGAGCAGGCCAAATGCATCTTTAGATTAGCCCCAGCTGCCAGACGCAGCAGCAAGGTAGAAGAGGAAAGACAAGCAGTTCAGGTTGGAGATATCCCGATGTCCTCTGTTGAGGAACAGAGATGGGACCCTAGCTGATACACCAGATCCCAGGGAGGGAATGCTGCTTCCATACAGAGAGATCCCAAAGCACACACAGCAGGCGCACTGCAGAGCAGGTTGGAAGAGCATTCCCTGGTAGGCTGTGGCACAGAACTCACTTCCAGCTACTTAACAGTGCTAAAGAGATAAATATACCTCTCTTCTCCTCATACGCCTCTTACAAGTAAACTGCAATAACTGTCATGGGAGTATTATGGGGTTTATAACCGGACTGCAATGTAATTGTGGCTCCTTTTATCAATGGCAGCAGTGCGCATTGGGTAATTGGCATATACAGCTCTTAGTCCATATGTGTGCAAACACAAGATTTCAGCTGCAAGCTCCTCTTATACTTTATTGTGGGAAGACTTAAATAGGATAAAGAAAAAAAATAATCAGAGAGGTGGTACTAATCTTGCTCTTACTCTGACGTTATGCAAATAATCATTTTATTTTAATGTTAAGACTGCCTTAGCAATATTCTTAAGAACACAAGAAAATGATCCACTTAGGAGAGAGACAGGAGAAGAAGAAAGAGGGATGGATAGGTGAGAAAGGCACCTCTGATTTACATTACTCAAAAAGCTGTGAATGCTAGATCAAAGAAGAGCAGGAATCAAATTCGGTGCCACTAAGGATTTCAGCAGCTTTTTCAGAGCTATTGCTGCCTCAGGGGCAAACTCTTTCAAGCACTAGGTGATGCCTCTAACTAGCCACAACTCCCACCTTATACCACTAAGCCTCACATAGTTTGCTTTCATCAGCTGGGATACTGGGGAAAGCACAGACAGCTAAGACATTGCTGTATCTGGGCCCGATGAAGGAGACATACAGCAGAGCGCAGAAATAGCATGTGTGCATTTTCTGCACCAGATGTTGCCTTTTTAAAGGCCATCGTGGTAGATGTTAAATAAAAGAACAGATTCTTCACTGAAGAGCTGTGCGTTTGGTGACTGCTGATACTGTAGAATGCTCTGTCCAAGGACAGAATGCATCCTGGTGAGAGCCTTGGGCAGCGTTTGTTTGCTCAGCACTTACTTACTGATAAATATAAAACCACCTCATATTTTATTGTGGAATGAAGGCAGGATAAGACATTTAAGGAGCTACTGCAGCTCAGCTGGCAAGTGGTGACTTGTCCATGAGTTTGGACTCGAATTCGAACACCTAGAAGGCACAGGATCCAACCTGAAATCAAATCCTGAACTGTCAAATGCACTTACAGATTGGCATCTTTCTGCCCCCTCCTGCCCCTCTTTGGGTCAGGTGTCCTTGGAGTCTGGTAGAGAAGCTTCCAGGTGTTCTGCCTTGTCGGGACACTTCAGGATCATGCCTCAAGTAAAAGCCACCAAAATTGGCTGCAGCAAAGCAATTCCACCTGGTGCATGCCCAGATGGTTTCCTAGAACTGCCTTTGGGCTTCTGATACTGATCCACTTGCAGCAGGCTCATTGCTGCTGCCGTCTTCGTGTCCCTGGGAATGCTCCATCCATCCTGCCTTTCACATCTGCTACATTACACACATGGCTACACCAGTGCATTACAGATTATTCAGCTCCTTCCAAGCTCTTTTTCAACATTTTAACAAGCATAATTCAGCATTTACCTAGTTCCACCAGCACTTAGTGCAAACTGGTACCTTACACATTTTCATGAACAGGCGACCCTTTCTTCTGTGTGTTTTGATCAAGAGCTAGCGCTACTACCATTTAAATGCATATCAAAAGCTCCAGGACTCTATCCAGCTAAGCGGCTCATTTGAAACCTTTGGCGCTTTTGTTCCAGTACGCCTGAAGACACAGGGACAGTGTGGCTGCCCTAGGTTCCCTTTTGATATATATTTTCACAAATGTTAGACATATACATATCAACCCCTCTATTCTTTCCTAATAAAAGCTTGGACTCTAAAGCACAAGATGAGGAATAGATACTCTACTGGCCAGCTGCAGCAAGCCTTTCATAAATAACATGACAGTCAACCTCTGTAAAGGAAAGTGATACTCCAGAAGCTTGATCCTGACATACATCTGTTTTCCTATTGTAGGAAAGAATAAGAAGATAGAAAAAGTTAAATGCTGAACACCTAAACAAACTCTTGATTAAGAAGAGATGGTAGTAGTTATGACGGATGAATTGTAAACCACCTGCAAATGTTGTTTGCTGCAGTCTTCTGCAGAACATTGAGTCTATACCGCAAACGTCCAATAGACAGGGACTGTGCTCTATAAAAATCACGATGAATGCAGGCTTGTTTTTATATTATGGAGGTCCTAATCCTCCTCCTCCTCTGCCTTTGCTCTATTGTTACAACATCAAAGACCAACTGCTGGCCGAGATACAGTCAATATGAAAAGGGCGACCAGCAAATTTACTGCTTGACTTCATTCCCTTTAAATGGAATAGGCACCATGGCCCTTTTTCAAAGTCCAGTCACAGACATATATCTTTTTTATTGGACATCATGTACAATAAAGTGAAGCTGTAAGTTGGAAAAAAAAAATAGAACACCTTAAAAAATCCCATGAGGTGAACATTCCTTTATAAAAATATCACTGTGGTTACATGTTTTGAAAAACTCTGGGCACTCTGCAGGGCAAAAGGCATGGGCTGGCTAGGTTATAGTTTAGCTAAGATGCATACCCATGCCTAAAATACCTAGTTGGTTTAAAAAAAAAAACACCAAAAAACAACACAAAACCAAAACCAAAAAAACCCACACCACTAATAAAAAGCGATATATTTAAGACAGAATGCCAGTGTCATTCAAATAAACTGAAATGGCAGCATTCATGTCACAAGAATCATTAACTGCTTTGTTATAGCCTGCTCTGTGCAGTGAACCTTTGCAGACTTCTTCAGTCCAGAGAACCTTAAAATCAGTGGCACAAAATGCCAATATATACACGGCATCTTAAACAACTCCTGTCTGATTCCTGAGGTAATTTCGAGAGACATTCTCAGAGGAGAGTGGTGTCTGTAGACTTTAAAGACAGAGACAGTTTTATTGTTGTTGTGTTGCTAAATAGAGGCTAAATAATTTCCTGCTATGAAATTATATAGCATATAAGCAACTTACATGATGTAGGTGAATATATCGGGGTGTTACAGAATCCACACAAGTTAGCTACCATTTTTACTTTTTAATACATTATATGTCAATAGTTTTTGTTTTCAACTATTTAAGCTATTAATCCTTTTTGTTTCTTTGGGTAACTAGTGCAAACAGACAGTAGTACTTATCTGATTACTAATGTTCTATCTGGCTCGAGTCCATATTGATTTTAAAACCCTGCACTGACTCATGTGGCAGATAAAACCAAGCAAATTCTTGTTTTGTTACACCTATAGTAATCTTCTGCAGCTGCTTCCAGCAGAGTAATTATGGCCTCCTCACGGTAAAATCTGCTGCTGCTGCGTTACTTCTACGGCAAGAAAGGTACCAAAGCTACGCAACTAATGCATTTGAAGCACTAGCTTCAAAAACCAGCTGTCTCGTTGCTAGGTCCTCTTCACCACTCTTTGAGTTACATTATGTTCTATTGTCAGTTGCCTCCTCTCTCCGTCGCAGCCTACAGCACAGTTCTTGCCGTGCAAGGACCTCACCTCCTACTCAGACTTCCTGGGCATGTACAAGACAAGCTGTTCCAATGACAGTGTTCTATTGTTCAATACCTGAATGCCCAACTCAATGGGAATGCAAAGGCAAGACGCCTGAAGGAAGCTTTCTGGAAGTCAAAACCTGGCCCACAGACAACACTGACTCAGTAAACTGTTCCTTAGAAAGGGAGAAATCCACATTTTTTTTTAGAGCAGCCCTGTAAACAGTGGCAGAAAAAGATGGAGCACATTATTTGGGTGGTTTTTACAGATACTTCCACTATACTCACAATGGTATTGTCACAAGTACTGATCTCAACAGCCATGCAGGCGAAGAGGAAATTTTGATCTTCCCGAGGAAGAAGAGCTACTGTGGAACAAAACAGTCCAGGATTTTCAGCATGTATGAAACTAACAATGAAACACAATGGATGGAAATTAATTCATGCAACCTGAAGAAAGCCACATGCCAAAGGCCAGTTTGTCTCACAGACAGAAGCCCAGATTATGTATTTATATGCATATCATTTCTGTAGAAAAACTGAGCTGTGAAAGATTCAAATCCAAGATGAACTTCAGTGGGGTCTGCAGTTGACATTAAGTCATTGGCTTGTCTTGCTTTGTGAAAGTCAGCAGAGTAAGGTCAATATAAACACACTGAGAACGCAGGTCTAGCATGGAGGCATAAAAGCCAAGGTACAGTTTGAACATCTCCTGCCTTTCAACATGGACTGACTCCACCAAGAGTAGTGAGAGAAAGATTTAATCTCAGATTTTCCTCTCTCACATTTGTGAGCACCTCCATAACATTAAAAGCACCCAGATAGCCATCAGTCTACAAGAGCTTAGAGGGGAACAACTCCAGGCCTGCTTTCACCCTGCTGACTGCTAAAAGGGAGGAACAACAACAAAAAAAAAAAAAAAAAAATGACCCACTGCTATGAGTTCTTGAAGCACTGAAAAACAAGGGCAAAAGGATAAAGGAACTGCTTACCAGTACCGCCCACACCAGCTCCTCTGACCAAGTATTATACTGCCACACAACTGACCGCTGTGGCAAGCCATCACTTATTACAATAATAAGTTACATTTTACTTTGTTTTCTTTCTTTTTCTGGTATTTCAAATCAAAAGTACACGGAAATACCAACACTGGAAACATTCTGCTCTTACTGATGTATCAATGAGCTCACTACTCGATTTCTTGGAAATGTTATTTGTCTCTGTGCTTTGGACTATGAATTTAGCCTGGCATTTTCTGCCTTCAAAACTTGTAAAATCGGTATCCTGCAGGCACAATGGTATTAAAGTGCAACAGTAACCACTGTATCATTTAATGCTTCCTTTTGCAACTTACTAAAGCACTTTGTATTTTTCTGCTCCAAGTTACCACCTCATTATTCATTTGTGCCACTGCTTACAGCCTCCATTCAGGCCTGGAGACCTATTACGCTACACACTGTACATAAGCAACACTACAACAATGGAATCTCGACCTCAAGGAGCTTGGGTTGAGATGTAGAAAAATAATAATAAAAAAAATAATAAAATGTATCAGTGACCTAGCTCTGCTACCACTGAAAAATAATGCTTTAAATAAGTCATCTTTTATGGAGAACATTATTCAGTCAATTCAAAGAGCTTCTCAGTAACATAGTCTTAAAGCAGAGAGCAAGATAAGAATTGTAACAAAAAGGCCAAACAAGCACTAAACCACCACTGCAAACAGAACAAGTGAGGGACAACTGGGTGCTACCACATCTGTTTGCAAGGAAGACTGGCAGGCACACAGAAGAGCATAAAGCAACCGACTCTCATAGTTAAACCTGCCAGAGCTGCTGTATCTTGTCTATTGCTACACTTTCAGGATATAAGCACAAAGAAAAATTACATTGCTTCCATTTTTTAGTTTATGTTTGTGTAAGGAAACATCTGAACTATCTGCATATATATTTGAAGTTGAGTGCATTGCAAGGTATTTTAAAATTATCACTTGGAAGAATGTAAGTATAAAAAACCTATGGCAAAATAATTTCCTACGATTACTTGCATTCTGTACACTTTTACGTAGTGAAGGAAAAAAAAGATTCTGAAGCATGAATATCTACAAATCTGTGCATATTAACTATCAAAGCAACTTTCAAACAAATCTTTCCTCTCCACTGGAATACATAGTGATGACGGGTTTTCAGAAGTCATGTCTACCTCTGTCATATGATATTTTAGAAGGATTTTCAAACATGACTGGTATATGTATGTATGAGCTCAGCAGGCAAAGATAGCACAGCCTGCATCATTATCAATCCTACCATCTTTTGTACTTCACTTTCTGTAGTTTTCAGAAGCTGTGACACAACACAGCTGGTGTTTTCACTTAATTCTTCCATTGTTCCTTGTTTTCTTTGAAGGTGTTTTCCACCATTTTGGAACAATAAGCATTGATTATCAATATACAGATGTAGAAGATATGAGTAGAGACAAAAGGACAACTGCTGAATTCAAAACATGGTTCCCAGTTGACATTTAACATAACCTGGATTGGTTAAACAGATGTCTCCCCAGCAAATGAATGCCACAGCAGAGCAAGGTGTCGAAAAGCTTAGTACGCCGAAGCTTTAGGCACTAGGGCTTGGTTACCTATTAGCAGGTCACAGCACATATGTTAAAAATCACAAGGGAGTACAAAGTGACCAGCTCCAGACAGTAAAATGATGATGAAATTGTTGGGGTCACAAAGACCAACAGCAGAGCTTCAGCTCTAGGCCTCCTGTTTTTGTGGACAGCTAGCAGTAAGAAGGACAGGGCAGGGCAACGGGACCAAACCTAAGGGCTGACAAGTGAAGCTGGAGGGGCGAAGGAGAGGTTTTGGTGCTGGGTAACAGCGAGAGGTGAGTAGCAGTGTAGTTGTGCTGTTGTTACAGTGCTCTAACAGCTGTGATGGACCAGCTGAGTTCTTCCTGTGAGAACAAACTTCTCTACACAATCAGCAAAGACTACAAAATAAAAGCTACTATAGAACTAGTGCTGATTGTCCAAGTTAGATGAAGCAATGTGAAAAGTACCAAGCCAGCCCCTTCCAAAAGCTCTGTGTACCCATGCCTTGTCTCTCTACTCTTGTTGTCACCAAGGGTGACCATTACAGCCTCCCAGGAACCAGACTCAAACCTACCACTCCTTTCAGTACCATGAGTCAGCCAGCACACCACCATAGGGCTCAGAACCCCATGTTAGCAGGCTTCCCTTTAACCACGCTCCCCCCAACACACAGCCCCAGAGCACAGGTAAGGATGGACTTGCAGAAGAGAAAGCCAAACCCAGGAATATCTGTGGGACCTCTGTCCTGTCACAGTCACTGTGGTTCCTGTCTAGCTCCAGGCCCATGGGAATGGACATAAAGACACCATGATGGCCCGGAATAAATGTAGCACTACATACACTCTGTTTTTTTCATACAAATACCCCAATACTCTAAAGAGCTGGGAGATGATCCTAAATCTTGCTCAAAACAGAAATAAAGTACTCCAACAGACTCTTCTGTATAAAGCACCAGGAAAGTGGCATTCCAAGCAATAGTTACAGAGACAAAATGGAGAGGAAGCCTGGGATTTAATGCCAGGTATTTATCAGTGGTGATTCAAGATGAGCAGTACAGTAATTGTTAGCTGTTGGGCTGCAAAGAAGTTCAGCAAAATGTGTCTCATCCGAACACCTTGGTCAGATCTAATGCTGGAGGTTACATTCATACCTAACATATGGTACACACCGCACCTCCTTGCAGCCGTAACCAAATACAGCATTCCTGGATCCCTGTTCTAAATTACTGCAGTAGTCCTAGATACCAAAAAGCTTGCCACATCCTACCCTGAAGGTGTGGTTGTTCTTTTCCACTGGAGATGTTTCAGTTTGCTAGGAAATTAAGCGACAGGTAAAAGAGAAACTGAACTAATGCTTCCTGGAGGTTTTCCTGGAGCCAGGTTTGGAAGGTGGAAGAATGTCTCCTGGGAGCTGTGGACAACAGCAAATGGTCCTCCACTCACTCAGAGCAGCAGTCTCAATCCTTCACCTTTGTTTCCCACTTATCCCTTGCTGCCATGCACACAGCGGCAGCACACGTAAAGCTAATCACCCTTCCTTCCCCCTAGATCCTGGAACAAGCCACAGCCCACTAGCAAAACCACTAAAGAGCATACATAATTCTCTCCCCTGGGAGATGAGAGAATGAACTGCACATGGTCTAAGTCATTCATAAAGCTTAGTGCATAACTGGAAGAACATATGCTAATGGTAAGGGTGAGCTTTAGCTAAGAATCTATACAGCAAAGCACACTAAGAACAGGAAGGTTTTACTATCACTGTCAAAAAGCACGAATCAGCATCCTCTGTGATGAGTAACAAGCGCACCAAAAGAGATTCTGGTTTTCAGAAATCAGCCTGCTTCATTCAGAAGCCACCTGCTCTGAAAGTTATTTGTATAATGTATAAACTGCTCTTCAGGCAGAGAAGGATTTAGTGCTCGTATTAAACATATGATGTACATCTACTTAGTGGTGTCTTACACAGGCCAAGGACAGTCTGGAAAACATGAACACAACACGTTGAACCAACAGTTTTTCAAAGATTATTTATACGATCAGTTCCTATTAGAAGTAACCAAATGTAGAGCTCCAGAGCTCAAATAAGCTCTAAGAAACCTCAGTCTAAAACTCTCCCAAAGTAAACAGCTTGTGTCCTACTTAAACTGAGAAAGCCAGAAAGCTGATACAGGCCACTGTTACCAGCCTGGAGATCATTTTGCAACTTGCCTGAATCCAGTACAAAGGGCAGCAGGAAAACACAAACCTTAAAAATACTGAAAAGCACCCCAGCAAAGGTAACAGACAGCACACCGTTTTCGTGTTGAGCTGTGGGCCTTAGGAGAAAGTTCAGAGCTGAGCCCTGTAAAGGACTCCTCACGTGGCTTGGAGAGCAACTCTCGTGCAACCATTTATAAGCAGAATGTGTTTCTTCTGGTAGGGCTCAGAGAACATTTCTGACACGCTCTAATTGCTTGCATGCTTATTGAGGAGGGGGGCAAGTACAGGAGCAAGGAGATTAAAAGTAAAAAGCTGTTTACAGCATTGTGCTTCTTTTCGAATTACGTTCTCTTCTATGGCTCCAGCTCTAAACACAACTACCGAGTTTCATGCTAATGTAATACTGCTGCAAGTACCACAGTGGAGAATCTGACTTCATGTGCTATGGCATATATTGTTGGTGGCTCTGTTACTACATTTTACAAGGTCATTTTTCTTGGTGTGGGAGCACTGTTTTTCTTGGTGTGCAAGGCCTGCTATGGAAAAATTAGAAGTGATGGGAATAAACTTCTTGATGAATTTTCTCTCAGAATGAAAGCACAGATTTTAGAGCATTGTAAAGTATTACAAACATATTTCAAAATTTATGTTCAAGCCTTCCCTTCATTTTAAACCTATGTAAAATGACAAAAACGTACCAAGCAGCACTTTTCCATCTCTGAATATAGCTTCACTGGCTTTTATTCAGAAGCAAATGTTTGTTTCTTAAGTATACTCCACAATAGTTTCTGGATGTTAATTAAACTATACCTAATAAAGTTCTCACCAGAACAAAACAAAATCTTCCCCCTCCTCAAGTATCTTTTTTTCTTTGGTAGGGATGGAAGGAGGGAATAAAATCCAATTGAGAAACAAAAGACCGATTCCCTCCCATAACTCAAAGCTGCAAGGTATTTTACAACTCCAATCTGGATTTCTCACTTGGCGTTAAGTTTACTCTACTGCAAACCAGTCGTAACAGCAGCATGAAGCTGCAGCAATGCAGCGGTCCAGTGCCTATTTCTGCAGCAGTGAACCGAGGAAGTTGTGCCTGTATTTCACCCGTCCCGAAGAGGACCAGCCGAGTACCTCGGGATTTTCCCCTGTACCTTGGGATTTTCCCCTCGCTGCTGCTCCACTACGGCCAGTCACAGTGGCACAACGCAATCACAGACATCTGGGAACTCTAGCGACGTGCACAGTACGGGGAAGCGCATCAGAAGTAAACTAAGAGGGAGGAAGAAATAACTTGTTTGAGGACTGAAGGTTTTTTTCTGGATTTTTCTCCATCTATCAGCCTTATTAATTGCAGGGTTAACATATTGAAAGACCAAAAGAAATCAAAACCTATCCTCCCAAATCCTTCCTCCATTTGAAGGACCAAGGGGTGAGAGAAAAAGAAGCTCTTCCTCCCTTCATCAGACTTCAAATAAAATACAAGCCCCTATTTTAGACTGTTCAAATCTCCAACAATATTTTAAGATCCCTAAGGATTCCTCCTGAATCATTTTATGTAAAAAGGCTCAAGGATGTGCTAAGTTTTTGGGGTTTGGATTTTGTTTTGTTTTAACTAAGACTAACACTTCAGATTTTCTTTCAGACACACAAGACCAAATTCTGATCACTTTATTTGTGCAAACAGACCACCTACGTCCTAAAATACCATACCCTGCATTTCATAATAGGCAGCTTGGTTTTATACAAATTTGCCTTGTCAAAATACATCTACAAACAGATGCTGCAAAGATTACTCTGTCCTGGATTTGCCACAATGTGTGTGATAGACTTTGTCAAATGAAATTTCATCAGATGAAACACTGACCTAATCACTTCTCAATCTTTTCTCTCCATAGACCTACCGTGTGTGTGTGTGTGTGTGTGTGTGTAAGAATTGTTGGGTTTGAGGGTTTTTTTTCAGCATAAGTGATAGCAACACGAGATATTTCTATTTGCTTATGCCAGCAAATCTGGGTTTGCGCAGTTTTGCTTTCCACATTGATTCTTTACCTGGGAATGCAATGTACTAGGATTTTGCATTTCACTTCAGTATGTGACACGATAACAGCCCAAGAAATGCCAAAATCTGGAGTGCAAACTTGCCATCGTGATCTATATTGTGATGCTCTGAATGGAAGCATCTGCCTGTCAGTACAATTTTCTAAAGCAGGTTACAGTATTTTCCAGCTAGCAATAGAATCCATGAAAGTTATAAAACCAAAAAACTGATAGACTTCCATCTGTTTAACTGATTGCTCTAATCAATATAGTTTCCTCCCCTAATGTCTTGTACAGACACACTCTGTCAAACACATAACTGCAGAATCAATTCATTTGGGAAGTATATAAAAACTTCAATTCTACAAATGGCAAAACACGATGAAAACACAAACTGCTAAAGCTATCATGATGCTTAAAGGCACAAAGTTTCATTAAGTAATCTGCAAAAAAATCACTGGACATAAAAAAAATTCTTGAAGTCAACAATCAACAGATTTTCACCAGACAGCCAAGTACAATGATAATGCTCTGGATTAATTATCTGAAGACGATTTTCCTAGTTTCACCCTAACCTTACAATAGTCCTCTAAAAGGAGTGCCTCTGGGAAATGGCATCACCCAGAGTTCCCACTTGCCCAGATGTTTCCCTCATTATGTTATAAGCCTGTCAGGAAAAGGCAAATTCAGGGTTATTCTAATGATAGCAAACACCTCATAAAAAACCTCTCCAAATTTACTTTTCCAAGGAACATCATTTCAAAAGGCATTTCAAGCGCCCATGAGGAAAGAAAGCATCATTTATAAAACATTATTACCAGAAATCTTGAAGATATTAAAGAAAACATCCTGGAATGTCAAGCCGGTGATAAAACTGCAGCTCAAAGACAGACAGCATCACGGGGCCTTACCCAAAGCACGCAGCCGAGCGCTGCCAAGCAGGACTCCCACCAAGTTCAACAGGAGGTTTTCCGAGTTAAGAGGAC